>VUQG01026694.1:35235-47211 GCA_015106755.1 Etia nguti | reverse complement strand
AGAGAAGCACCCCCAGAGCATGATACTGCCACCACCATATTTGACAGTGGGGATGGTGTGTTCAGAGTGATGTGCAGTGTTAATTTTCTAACCCTCATCTGACCAGAGCACCTTCTTCCACATGTTTGCTGTGTCCCCCACATGGCTTGTGGCAAACTGCAAATGGGACTTGTTATGGTCATCAGGCAATGTCTATGGGCAACTGACTGCACTCAGACCAAAGGGGGCTGAATAATTACGCACACCCCACTTTGCAGTTATTTATTTGTAAAAAATGTTTGGAATCATGTATGATTTTCGTTCCACTTCTCACGTGTACACCACTTTGTATTGGTCTTTCACGTGGAATTCCAATAAAACTGATTCATGTTTGTGGCTGTAATGTGACAAAATGTGGAAAAGTTCAAGGGGGCCGAATACTTTTGCAAGCCACTGTATCAACAACGGCACAAATAAAAGGAAACTGGATGAATCCAGTCTTGATGACTGTTACGTGACCCAATTAAAAAAGTCCTTTGATCCAAAGGCTTTGTAAAATACTTGTAAAATATTATATTGGTTCTTTTGCAAGGTATATGCACATTTCTGCAAATACAAAATTTAAATAGTCTTCTATATGAATTTGCCCAAAAACACCACAAGGTGGGAGCATTAGAAAAGAGCTCATGTTCAGCCTGGTGGCATTACTTCTCCTTGAGGTAGATGAACATGTGTTACAGTGTTTCTATCACACTTGAATATAGCCCACAAAATGTGTAAATTATGTCATACGCAATGCAGTGAATTTATCGGAGAATTTATCTCTTTATTCACTTTTAAGCTGGATAAAAAAAAGTGGGATCAGCAGGCTCCATTTCCACAGGAAGCTGAGATGTGTGCAGTAAAATGTCACTTCCTGCAAGTGGCGTGTACTCTGCTGCAGTCAACTGGGGGAGCAGCATCGGAGCTGGGGACACCAACAGACGGAATACCATGATTAAGAAGGTTGGCTCTGTGACTGGCTGCAGACTCTACACTTTTGAAGCTGTGATGTGGAGGAGGTCACTGAGCAAACTGTTACCCTTCATGGATAATTGTGACTACCTCGTGCTTCACTTACTTGACAGGCAGCAGAGCAGCAAATAAGGACCATAAATCTTTTATACCTCTTGCTGTCCCCTTCTGGCATGTTCTTTATTTTAAATTTTCATTGGCATTTAAAAATGGGGGCAGGGATAGCTCAGTAGGTAAAGTGTTGGGCCCACGATCGGAAGATCAGGGGTTCGATTCCCCTGAGCAAGGTACCGTCCCTACACACTGCTCCCCAGGTGCCTAATGGCAGCCCACTGCTTCACTGAGTGAATGGGTTAAATGCAGAAAGGAATTTCCCCACGGGGATCAATAAAGTATAAAGTATACATTAAATATACCATATTTATGAGAGGATGAGACAGAGAGCAATGAAATAATAAAAAGTATATATATATACTGTATATAAAATAAAACCCTGAATATTAAATAGAAATAGTAAACATAGTAAATGATATGATGACTTGTTATGTCTACCCTTTAGGTGATTTGAGATAAGGTGTCTAAAATAGTCAAGCCAGTAGGCTTAATTAAAGTTACAGTTAGAGCTTTGCATTCAGAAATAAACAGTTTAATCCAAAATCTGAAAACATATAAACTCTTGGTCCTGGGATTTTGAAGCTTTGACATTATCTTTTTGTCTTCCAGCTTGTTGGTTGGAGCTAAGCTGCTAAGTTTGCAAAGCTGCATCCATAAACCATAGAGGTGCAGGGTAAAGCTAAAATTGAAGCTCTAACTTCTTGGACAGTGTGTGCCACACAGTGGCCATATGATTTGTCAGATAATACCATAAAAATGCTCTAAAATGCACCAACAGCACAAATCCTGTCAAGAGGTCTAGCTTAGTGACTCTAATTAGTGAAGTAAAGCCAAGGAGACTGCTATCAGCTATAGCTTTAATTGACAGGTCTGCTGACAAACCTGTCAATTCAGGCACCCACTACCCAAACTTCAAGGCTTACCACTATCAAAATAGAGGAATTATATATAAAGAAAATTACCTGCAACACAGACCTGTACAGTTGTTACTCTAGCCTCAGCGAGCAAAACAAGTTTTTGTAAAACTGCTGTAAAGAGTGCAGTTTCACATTGGAGGAGCTGCAGTTCCTCTAATGGCTACTGATATTGTCTTCAAATTTCACCCTCAGCACTTCCTGCTTGGTGTGGAAATTTGGGGGCTTCCCTAACCCTAGAAAAACATTGTATATGTATGTAATGGCATAAAATCGTACAATATAAGACTTGTTCCATGCGCAAATTAAAGCATGCATATGATAAAATGTCTTGGTTATTATGGAAAAGTGAACAAGGAGCTTATTCACACATGAGTTGTGTTAAATTGCTGTAAGATTACACACATGAATTGTCTGTACTTAGACACAAATTATAGGATATTTCTTTTTCAGTTCAATTTTATTTATAGAGCACCAAATCACAACAAGAGTGGCCAATCAAACGACCCCCTATGAGCAAGCACTTGGTGACAGTGGAAATGATACACTGTCTTTTACAGGAAGAAACCTCCAGCAGAACCAGGGTCAGGGATGCGTGGTCACATGCTGTGACCAGTTAGGGGTGAGTGGAGATTCCTTAAAAGATTATCCTTCACTACACCAGTATCCAGATTCAGTAACTATATAGGTTATATATGTATCATTGCAGGATCTCTACCTTACAATATAAAGCGCCTTGAGAAGACTGCTGTTGTGATTTTTTTTTTTATTGTATACATAACATTTAATTTAATTTAATCTAATTTAATATAAATGTTATAACTGTAATTTGATAGGTCATTTTTGCAGTGCATGCACAGTCACATGCAGTTTCACACATTAACTACAAACAGCTATCCAGCACATTCAGTGTTAACACAAGAAAGCCAGATATGTAGCACTGCAGCTATCCACCCAGCACACACAACACACAGCACCTCCCCTTAGGGAAAAGAATCATATTCTATCCGGGCTAGTGGCCCGCATCATTCTGTTGGCAAATGGTGGTTTCACCTCCATCGTCACACTCTTCCTCCTCCTCCAGGTTTCTCTGGGCTTCTGTGCCATCATATGTCATCTACAACGTAAAACAAAGCAGGTCACACAGGTAAGTAGGTCATCGCACAGCTGAAGTTGCGAATCCCTCCGGCTTCAGCACATGGCTATGTACTGCGCATGTTGCCACTCTGCCAACTGCTCCCCAAAGACATCAGACATGTGGAGACAAGGCACGTTTCTCTGCTGGAGAATCAATATGCCAAGTGACCTGCTCGTTTTCCACCCGCGTCAGCTCCTGCCTTAATTGAAAAACAGGAATTCTATTTTTTCCTCTCTGTTTGTCTACTTTCTTTATAGCATATTTTGTTCTTGGTTTTGTACTTGGTGGTAACAACAAGCTGCATTCTCCCTGTTCTGAACAGCCTTGTTTTTAACTTTGAAAATCTGTTTGTTCGCTTTGTGTTTCTGGTCTGGTACACTGGTAAGGTGCACATTTACCAATTACCTGCATGTCAGTGTATTAGCAAATATTTGTAAACTGTAGTAGTTACATTTTCAACCTGTGGGAAAGACTGCACAGAAATTTGGGCTCAATAATAAAAAGAATAGTTTTCACCACAAACAACGCCATCCCTGTGGTTATGCTGGGTTGCCAACTCTTTTAACTTTAATGCTTTTGGTGTCTGACACATTTGGTCTCAGAGCCACAGCATCCATCCATTGAAGCAGAGGGAGCCTCAACCGGTCGGAAGGTCTGTAGTTTGATCCGGAGCTCTTTGCACATCAAAGATATTTGGCAAGATACTGACCCCCTGAGTTACCACAATGTGGACATCACAGTGTGTGTGCATGTGAATGCTTAATAAAAAGTGCTCAAGGTTTTGAATGTGTGTGTGAAAGAGATTTGATTGCTTAGTTACAGTAGAAAAGGACTGTTTAGGTCCTGGTCCATATTCTCACAGTGCTCAAGGAGTTCAAACAGTTTGTTTCACAGAGAGGATGAGCTGAGCGTCAGCAGCAAGGCCCAGTATAAGATGGGCAAGGATTATTTTGCACTGCTTCATGCAAAGCTACTCTAATAGAGTCCAAGAATAAAGATGTGAAGATATGCAAATGTACAGAATGGGTTACCTTTTAAGAATAAGTCCCCCTTCCATAAAGAATTATACATATATATGGAGAGAGAGACAGATGATTTTTCCAATCTTTCGTTTTTGAGAGTGCATGCTAGTTGAGCCAGAATAATTATACACATGCACCTGCTGCAGGTCTTCTTTTCTCTACGGCCTGTAATTAAATCCTGCTGAACAAGATGAAACACTCTGTTGTGATGCCTCTATGGATTCACATGTTTTTTTCTTTATGGAGGTGTGTAGCCAGTGGTGAGAGTTAATAACATGGTCTTAAGCACATGAACTAAATAAGGTTCCTGAGCACACACTTGGTTAACATATACACTGACCAGGACAGAGGAATAAATTTAGGGCTGTCATTTAGGGCTAAAGAAATAATCCTACTGTCTGTAGTAAAAGGTTGTTTCTTCTACTGGTTAAAAATGTACTAGCTTATTCTATGTTTTTGATGCTTTCACAGAGCTTCTTAGACTAGTTTTCCAGGAAGTTAGCCTGATAGCCATGACTTAGCTACATGAATATTCATAAAGTTAGCTGAAGTAATCTTGCAAACAGCAATCTAGCTAATTTACCAGAATTAAAACAATCTATTTTAGGAAGCTATTAATGCTGAATAATAAATTGAATTTTCATTGATTTTGCTTTTTTTATGCCCAATGTAGACATTGCAGATGACTAGCTAATGTTACCGGTAAAAAAAGACAGAAAAAAGAAAGAAACATTTACATGTATTTGCATGACAATGCATTCGATCTCAGCATTTAACCATTTATCAAATTAGCCCTGGATTCATCAAATGAATTCCCATTTCATAAGACGTAATAACAACTTCTATAATTTTTGCTACACCTTAAAGTCAGATTGCTTGATTGAAGTTGTTTATTTGATCATTTCTTGGTTTAAAGTTCTGATTTTTGATAGTATCATTAAAAATGTAAAACTTAACCAACAGGTTCAGTACTAACTCGTAATAATATTTACCATATTCACAAACTAAGTTTCACATGATATCATTCTAATGTTTGCTAATTAAGTTTTTCCATTACAATAATAGGCTGTGAAGAAACTGTGTTATAGCTTGGAAATTAAGGTATTACTGTCACTTATGAACCTACCATATTCATAGATGCAAAGGTTATATATTTATGTTTATCATGTTTAATGCTTTGTTTACATGCTAAAGAGCTGCATGCTAATGCAACATTAGCAAAATGGGCTAAATCTGTGTAGCTGAGGCTGTTAAAAATGTAGTTTATAAGGATATAACCAATTACTGTAAATTGGAACTGAACTCAATTAGTGATTGCAACAGATGAAAAGTGAGGAAAATTACGTGTTGAGAATTTACTGCTAGGTTTTATTATGGAAATCCACTTAAAACCAGGTCCAGTACTGTCAATTTCATAATTGTGATTGAGAATTCTTACCCTGCATGAAGCTAAAACTCTAGCAATGACCTAAAAAAAAAAAAAAGAAAGAAAGAAAGATAATATACTGCAAATCAGCAGTGGAATATTAAGTTTTGTTCTTTGTACGGGTTCCAGCTGGACTGTCCTGTTGGGAATGGATGGTAATTTGGCAGGATTTGCATAGTAATAAGCAACTCAATCTCTAGACCCAGGGACAGTTTAGCCAACTTATCACTTGATTGACAGCTGGAGGGAAAACAAGTAAATAGCACAAACTTTCCTTTTGCTCTGTTTTGTGTTCCATGCTCTTGTGTGATGACTTTTGTTGTGCAGCTGAATCAGAGGAAATAATAAGGCTTTTTTAAAATCATGTTCATATCCAGGGGAAATGATAAGAGAGATAAAGTTGTTTCCACATGAATAAGCCTTCTACTATGTATAATTAATGTGAACGGTAATTCAGAATGGCTGGCAGATAGGCATTCTGTTTGAAGTTAACCCAAATGTTATCACTTAAACAATTTGGAATTGTATCCTCTTGACAGCCAGAACTGAACTGGATTTATCATTGAAAATACATTTCTTTGTTGTTTCAGCGTGTATTTTGGGGTTCACAGGAACACAAGAAACCCAAAACACACGGATTTCATCAACCTTTGCTGATGAAAATATCATCAGCAAAAGTGAGAGACTGCATGAATTAGTTACCATGAATTAGACAATAATGGCAGGCCAGGGATGAGCTGAAGTTAGCATGGGTAGCTAGGACTTTAACTAGTGTATGCTAGGTACAAAGTATTTCAAATAATTTCTACAAGAAGGATCTTAAAAAGAACTTAACACTCTGAGGTCTAAGTCATAACCATGATGAAAATCCCTTACCTTAACCCTAACTCTACTGCCAGGTAATCAAAATATATCCTTTTTTCTAATAAGTTTTGACAGTCAAGGAACAAAACAACAATCATTCTAACTGACACATGTCAAAAACAATTTGCATTTTTCCAAAAATCTGTTGAGTACATCACTGCTGTCTGTATGCTGTTGCTAAATGGTCATCTCTGTATATCTGCAGACTTTCCCACTGGTTGGTATTTATCTATAAATCTCTCCTTGGGTTGGTTCCCTCTTATCTGTGTGTTATATGTGTAAAAGCTACCACCAATATAGCCTTCGCTCTCACAATGTCGAGTGATTGTCCCAAGAATCAGAACAGAAATGTGAAAAAATAAAACTCTTTAAAACCTGTTTCCTGGAATGACCTGCAGAAGGAACCCATAGTTCCTTCTTCCTATAGTTCACTGTGATTTAGGGGTCGAGCCTAACTAGATGCAGAATGCATGGAATGGGTTTCTACCATAGAAGTTCAGTCCATGATGTTCTCCATGGACTGTTCTTGAGCTAATCTGAAGGCAACATGAAATTAGCAGGTCTGTAGCGATTGACTCTGCAGAAAGTTGGTGACCACTGCACACAGTGCTCCTCAGCACCTACTGACACCGCTGTGTTACTTTACATGCCCTACTACTTCATGGCTGACTTGCCATCATTCCCAGTCCCTTCAACTTTATTATTATACCACTAACAGATGACTGTGGAACACAGTAAACAAACATAATAAACAAAAAATGTGTCTAGCACTGTACTCATAACTAGCTTAATGTACTCTGCTGGACTCAAGTAAACAGATAAGGTGCTAAAAACTTTTAGGTACCTGTCTTCTGAATCTCTATCCTCAGCCACAGATGACATGCTGTGTTTCAGTGCCGAGCCTTACCTACTCCTGTGTCAGAGCTGACCTCCCCAATTCTGGTGTCTAAGGTGGCTTCACCTGTTTCTGTTACTGTGTTGTTCTCCCCTTTTCCTGTTCCATTCACCTGCCTCCCTGTCACATTGCCAGCCTCACAGTTTCTGTCACAGTGCTGGCCCCCTCGGCTCCTGTCAATCTGCCACTCCCGGGTTAACCAAAGAAGTGTTTCTAGGACCAGAATTTGGTATCAGTATGTTCTGCCTCTTTGGGTGCTCACAGACTAGCTCCAGTATGTTGTGCGACCCAAAAAACAAGTCAGTTTAAATGTTGTTTACATGTACAAGAACACATCTGTGTATGGCGCTTTTGTAAAATATAAAAAATCAATATGAAGGCAAAATTTGAAGATATGTGTGAGCCAAGATCTCACTGAAGTCGTGGCAGGTGTGGTTTCCATTTCTATGTGCTTGAGCTGTCTTTTTTATTTCATTCTGGAGTGTAGCTGGTTTCCTTTGATAGTCTGAATCATATTTCACAAATATTTTCATTGACTAAAGAAAGTTCAAATTCACCCCACCGCCAATAAAAACAGCCTTTACAGGCACAGGTAGACCACTTGTTGTTTCTGGGGTTTTTTTTGCTAATGCTGTGAAGAAAAAATGAGAACATCTTTTCTAAATCATTGCTATAAATAGCAGCTGCAGAGATCTGTGTATGTTTTTTTTGGTTCAGTGATGCTTGCATGCTGAGTTGAGAAGTTTGGGGATGGGGTGGTGGGCCCTTTTGGTGTGAGTCATCAAGTCGTCAGACATCTAAAAAAAAAGCACACTGATCACAATCCTCATGACTGGCGTCACTAAAGGCACCCAGTTTTCACACCAGGTGTAGAAAGGTCTGAATGTTGCGGCAGCAACACCTTGATTCACAAGTTCAATACTACTGCAAAATTTTATAGAAAGGCCTCAGCGTGAAAGAGCTCGAGGTTGTGTGTGATGAATGACTGCAAACATCTGTTAATTCATGTGTCTGTAATACACATACTCACTGGTTCAAAAAACAGGTTTGACTTCTACGGATAGTTTCCACCTTTATAACAGTTCTGCATGTTTTTCTATCATCCAGCTGGATAATTGAATTAGCGGTGTGTTCATATTGATTGACAGGTGTCCCAGCACAGACAGCTAGAGCCTATCAGAGCCTGAGAAGCCTCATCCACTACTTTAGTTGTAAAACTGGACATCTTCGCTGTGTGTGTGCTTTTGGAGTATTTTTGATGGATTTAAATCCTGTCTGTCTATTATCCCTATATACCAGTCCAGTTACCATTTAATATTATGACCTGTTAGATATTAGTCTATATATTAACACACACACACATATGCAAAGTGCATGGACATGTGACGTATTATTGCACTAAGGAGATGAGGTGATGTGGCGGTAGATGTGTTCTTCAACCCAGTTTTACAGTCTTACAGAGTTTCTACAGCACTTTCTGGATGTCAAAGGATTAAAGAATCTGTGTCCAGGGTGGGTTGGATCTCAACCAGCTACCATTGTTGGTAGCTGGTTGACAATGGTCCTCTGGGCTTTTTTATAATGCACTGGAGGGCCCCCCTCTTCTCATATGTGCAGCTAGAACACCACACTGTGATGTAGTATGTGATGAAAACACTATGGTGGAAGTATAGAACTGACCAGTAGTTATTCTGAATGATGTGATTTCTTGGAGTTCCTCAAGAAGTGGAACCTAATTTTTGTTTTCTCATGGTTGCTCCTATTAAGGCGGTCATCATCTGCCTAATTCTATCTCTAGAATCTTTTTCTGTTTTCAGAGGAAGAGGTTAGGAAAGGTGGTGGCTCATCCATGGTTTATAATTGGGGAATGTATGAATGTTCTTGAAGTGGTGACAATGTCCATCCATCCACTATTGACTAGGTGTTCATGACAAACATGCTGGGTAGAGATGGCTTATACGGTGAGTTCTTAAGCTAGTATGTATGCCACCTCTTCACTATCCCACTTCTGGTTCCAATCCTGATTTTACCTATGCTGCCTCTGTATCCGGATGGCGATCAGGCAAGTACTTAGCAGCTCCTCTGGAATAACTGAAGTTGGAGGCAGGATAAAGCATTTAAAAACAATTAATAGTATTTGTTCTTGGCTGTATACTGTGGGATTCTGTTTTGATTGTAAACAGCGATTTACAATCAACAAGAAGTTTAGGAGTTTAGTATGAAATTATATAAAGAAAAAAGGGCATCTACTGGGGAAGGTCCAGTCCTCTTTATCAATACACGCCTCCATTTTTTCCACTTCCTCCTGAGGGATCCCATGATGTTCCCAGGACAAATGAGCTACATAATCTCTCCACTAGATTCTAGATTCTAGAGCTGCTTCTAGGTGGGTGTGCCCATTAAACCTCCAGAGGGAGGCAATGGGGCTCTGAGCTCCCTCGTCTCCCCGTCTATGAAGCTGAGCACCAGCATTTTATCAGTTGCTAGTCCTTCCTGTCAAATTGGCAGGTAGTTTTAAATAGCACTGAACAATAAAATAGCAAATAAAAAATAGTAGTTAATAATAGTTTATATAGTTACATAAAAATAATTATTACAAATGGGAAAATAACATGTACCGCCCAACTAACTGTCACAGACCAGGCCATCAGCCCACCCACCCCTTTAAGGAGCACAACAATGTGACAACACTCCCCAGATCCTAATCTGATCCAGGATCTTTCAGACTTTCCAGTAAAAACTATCCAGTGAAGGCACATTTACAAAAGCCTCGACCATAGAACCCAAAGTCCCAATTCCAGACTCTGCAGGATGCCCCCCAGGTCCCAGGTCTATGCTCCAACTTGTCAGAGTTGTTTTGGTGGAACAAGGGGGAGCTACACAATCTCAGGGGTGAGTGGTTTTCATGTTGCTGCTGACTGCAATATCTGCTTCACCATCTGGTTGCTATAAACCTTCATGGACTTGCGACCCAGCTGCTTTTAAGCAAAAAGCTTTTTACTTTCTGATCTTCTTTTGTACTTGAAAAGTGACAGCAATAAATTGATCACAAAGCTAGTAAGAAGTATGTGACTCTTCACGAAGAGAGAGAGAGTGAGAAACTTTAACTATTGCTAAAAAAGAAGAATAATAATGTATACTTTATTGATCCCCGTGGGGAAATTCCTCTCTGCATTTAACCCATTCACTCAGTGAAGCAGTGGGCAGCCACCAGTGCAGCGCCCGGGGAGCAGTGTGTGGGGACGGTACCTTGCTCAGGGGTACCTCAGGGTAGCCGTTCAGTGGATTCAAACCCCCGACCTTCTGATCATGGGGCAACCGCTTTTACCTATTGAGCTATCCCTGCCCAGTGTATAAGAATAATATTGAACTTGAATAAGTTCAATATGCCCAATGAACTTGAAAGAACAATTTCTAGTAATTGATTTAATATTACATAACACATTATCTGCAGGTGTTAAATATTAATCAGTTTATTAATCAGACTATTTAAATCACACATAATAGACAGCTAAGGTGAATAACTTTACATACAGGCTGGATCTGGAGCTGAGAAATATGGAGAATGTAGGTTCAAGGATATGCCATCGAAAGCATAAATTGCAACCTCTACGCCATTCTTGGTATGCTCTCAGCATTGCAGACTAGTGATATATAAATGCATTAATACAGAACTTCCAAGGTTAGAATTTCACTTTTAAATCAATGAAGGGCAAATAGATATCTTGGCAAATAACATTATTGTAAGACTAAAGGCCGGTAATGATAAGCAACTGCTCTGCTAATTCAGTATCCAGTATTGTCAGGTGCACTTTTAACACTGGTCAGCAATACATCTATATCATTTATATTCATAACTCAGGTGTTTGGGAAGACTGAAACACCAATTGGTCCTTGAATATTAATTTGTAATTTATCCACATGTAGGAAGACAGTGCTGCCATACATATAACTCAGACTGATAACACAAAAAAAAGGTTTTCAGCATAATTGCATACATTTTTGAATGGTTTTACCGGCATACTGGAAAAGCCTGATTTAAAACAGCATTTCTTCCACAAGCATAGGTTGACCTGCATGTGACCTATTACACAAAGCATTTGAAAATATTGAAATATAAAGCCAGTAACAGAGGTTAGAAAATAACAGGTGGACACAGTGAACCTCTGCTGTTTCTTTGTCCGCAACCCTGTAGTTTAACAAATCTGCTAAGTGCATTTCCGGCCTCATAAAACATTTATAAAACAGACTTTTAATACACTTTAATCCAGCATCAGTGTTTTATACCATGCAGTCTTCTTATTAGCAAGCCTTGACATCAAATTTATGAATCTTTCTTTATACCACGGTCTTTAAATTTTGAGTGCAGTATGTCTTGTTTTTATGTTCACATATTGTAATGCTTTGCCTCAGAACATTGTCCTAGCAAATAAATAGTTTCTGCACAGTATTGCTTATTCATGTTCTTAACTGCTTGTCTCCTCTCACATATCCTTGCACAGATATCTTCATTGCATTGTGTTACCTATATTTATATCTATATATATATATATATATATATATATATATATATATATATATATATATATATAAAAAAAAATATAATATAT
>VUQG01026694.1:22312-33528 GCA_015106755.1 Etia nguti | reverse complement strand
TTTCCTTCCCACTGTTGCCAAAGTGCTTGCTCATAGGGGGTCATATGATTATTGGGTTTTTCTCTGTATGTATTATTGTAGTGTTCACCTTACAATATAAAGCACCTTGATACTGTATAAAATAAAATTGAATTGAACTGAATATAGAATAAGATCCTCATTACTGAATGGATTACATTTCATTACATTCGGTTTAGTTGGAGGTGCTTTTAGAATCTTTAGCACCAAAAGCATTTTACTAAGGACTAGGGGCAGACTTAGAGAAATGGCATGAGGATGGCATGGAAATTAGATAGAGAGACATTTTCAAGGAATTGAGAAAAGATGATATCATCCTTATCTCAAAAAATAATAACAATAAAATTGATATGTATTTGTATTTTGAGTAACAAACAAACAAATTAACCTAATCACGTAAGCTTGATGGTGGTAAAATTTTACGCAGTCTTGGGTATGTTTTAGTCTGCACATGTTCATGATTTGTTTATATTATTATAAGATTAATGATTAAAACTTGCTGATTTAGGCACCCCACCTGTTACATATGGTGTAAAAATATAGGTTTTTACTATAAAATTCTTTACAGTCCTAAATCCTGTGTAACTATCAGTGACATTATAAGATCTTCACTCCCTCTGGTCAACATCCACATAAATGCAAATAATTCTCAGCACCGAATTTAGATCTAGATTTAGTGCTTTTCACCCATCTTTTTCAATGCCTTGGCAGTTACATTGTGATAATGAGGTCAAAGTGATTGAGCATTGCCTGAGAAAAGAAAGAGACTCAAAACTTGATAAAACATCAGTTAAAAGTGGAGACTGACTGTTGGTGCACAGCCAGAAGTGGCTGTTGCATCCTTGCCTAGGGGAAACCACAGCGCTGTACACACAGTATGTGACTCCCGTGCTTCTCCAAGGAAGGACCAGTGCTACTAAGCACTGATGGGACTCCTCCCATGGTCAACATTTTTCTTAAACATATTGATGGGACTTTTTCTTCCTATCGGGTGTCTTATTCATGTAATCTGTGTCACTGAGTTGGCACTCAGCCTCGTAAAGAACACTGAAGACTGGAAACAAACACAGGTAACAGAACTAGAACACGGTCTACTGGCTGAAAATGGCAACTAGCTCGCAAGCAGTTTGCAACCTCTCCCTAAGGGAACTCACATAGCCTGTAATATGTTAAGCGTGGGCTGATCGGCAAGCCACTTCTCCTGCCACAACCACAGTGATTTACATACAGTCAGCCTGAAAACCAACTCAGCTGGACTAAAGCCAAGTGATTCCTGTGTGGTTTCACAAATGGCAGACCACAACAACGACAGCCCTTCATCCCACTCTTTGGACTCTGCACAATATTTTTGCAGCATGGATTTCGAAGTCTGGTAGAAACCCCCTAGCACCCCCTGACTTTCTCAGTGATAGGCACCTTGTGCTTAATAGAAAGCTCTGTTCAACAGTGAAGACACAGGTTGTATTACATGTGTATGTGTCTGTGTATGTGTCTGAGGCAGGCAATGAAAATGGCATCAGAATGCTGAGCTGTTCTCTAGCTATAGCACAAACACAAATTATCACTTGGTATTACATCAAATGACACAAAATAGCTTTTTATTTCTGTAGACCTGTTCAGGAATGTGTCTCGAAATGTCCACCAAGACACCAAGCTTTTGAGCCTGGGCACATGTAACGATGCATGCCAGAAAAACTGAAGAAACATCAGTTTTTCTGGCACATCAGCGCTTCTTGAATGGTAAGAAACACTTTCCCTCCAGCCAAATCATTACCAAGAATCAGGTCAACCTAGCAACAGGCAGCTGATCCCACATTGTGCTAGAAAAAAGCATAACTGCGTGAAGTGGCAAATGCAAGACACTCATTTTTATTCCCCACACCATCAAATCTGAGTCACAGCATGACTGGCCAGAAAAAAAGCACTACATCACGTAGTTCCACAGAATGTTTCACACCGGTATCTCCACCTCATTGTCAGACCGTGAAAAGAAACCCTGAAATAATGAAAGACTTGAGGACTTCATCTGTCTTTGCTTGTAGAGTAGAGTAGAGCGACACTGAATCGGCCCTACATCAGACAGACATGGGACAGAGGAAGGCTGGTAAAAAAAAAAAAAGAAAGATATGGAGATTTGAGGTGTTTGAGTTGAGTGAAAATATTCTGGATGAGCTTTCAAGTGTAGTGGAGAAATATGATGTTTTGGGTGTATTGGTGTCTCCAGTTGTCTTTGCAGCTCATTAGATGAATAAAAATATGTGTTTGCATGAAAAAAAAATGGGATTACATTACTTGTATTGGTTAACAAAGATGGTAAGTCTTGCCAGGGCAATGATGTGGACATTGTAAAACCTCTCCAGTTTACTTGAGGCATGAGAGGGGAGGGAGAGAGAGGAGCTGGTTTGGTGGCATGACATTACAGTGCAGGTAAGAGACAAGAAAAGACAACAGGAGAAAGGGGAGGAGACTTTTGACATTTATACCTCACTGACATTTGGGTCCACCCAGCGATATCCAATTATCCAAACTACACTAAACATGATCAGAGCTCACTGGTTGAGTAGCATCATCCATCTCTGTCTCAGTCTGAGCATGTGCTGTGCTTTCACGTTCATGAATCCCTCCCCCACAATTGTTCTCATTCCTCTGCCTATCTTTCATCCTTTCCTCCAGTCCCATTGCTTACAGTGGCTGATAAATGGAAGCAAACTATTGGAGAAGTGGGAGCATCGGGTAAGTCCGTGTCTCCAGTCAATCACAGGATCTTGGTTTAATTGTTTAAAGAGGTAGAGAAGTGAGAGGACGGGAACAGAGGAGGTGGGGTATATTTAAATAAATGCTCATAATCTTCACCAAGTAGTTGACTCATGGAGATTGAATTAGACTGCATATCCTTGAGCATTTGTAACCAGCCTGAATATAAAAGCACCTTTAATGTGCCCCACATTGCACTGGGAGAGGTGCTCATAGATGGCTTTTATAAAGCGTTGGCAACCAAATATACAGTAAGTCAGATTCAAAAAGTAAGCAAGACTGGGAAATCTATGACCATATTCATTCAGGAATAATCTGGAGTATAAAGACCAAAGTGGCTCCAGTGATAATAGGAGTGCTAACCCCCAGACTGGAAGAGTAGCTTCCAAAACATAATATTAAGGTTAGGGTTAGGTTGCGGTTATCACCGGTAACAGCTTAAACTTCACACACACTTAAAAAGCATGCCACATCTGAGAGTTCTACTGCTGTGTCAGGGCTTGCTGTATGCTCATCCAGTATGAATGACCACAGAGATAATATTACCAGGCCTAGGCTGACAGGGTGGTGACTGCAAAGTAGCAAACTGAGTAACATTGAGACAGCGGTTGCTCATTCTAATTTACTGTATTTGATTGTAGACTAAATCATGTTTAATGCATTGGGATGGCATATAAAGCAGAATGCCTACCAATTAGGGACAAATTAGGCTGATACAGTTCTAGTGAGGTTTAGCGTTCACTAACAGAAACTGTTGCAATAGCTCCTCCTATCACGTAAACATGCAACAATTACACTCCAGCTCTCTTAAAGCATTCTGGAAAACATGCATCGAGAGTGTAGTCTAAGGAACTTGGAAAGAAAGTAACTGGACTTCTTTAGTGTTGTGAAGACATTTTACCTTTCAGTCAAGAGGCTTCTTCAGTTCTAAAACCAAATGGTAGAGAGTCACAGGTATTTAAACCCTAGTGTGGGCTGTCCCAACCCTTCCATTGATCATGTGCCTTATCAGATGAAGCAAGGTGTGAAAAAAGGTATGGGTCATTACCACCAGAGGCTTTGGGTGAAACCACTGTCATTAAGGTTGCTAGTCTGTGGGGGTTTTTTTATATTATGTCATTCCAGACAATATGTGGCTGTAGAAACCCAGAAAGTGTAGTGAACTCAGGGTCGATAGTGTTTGTTGTAGAAGACAAAGTGCTTTATTGCTTCAGTTAAAAGTCACATCCTCTCCAGCTGTATTGCTGCAGTGTGCACACTTTCCACCTGAAATACTACAGCTGCAGCATATGAAACCTGTCAAAGTGATTAGGATCCTCCCTTTGAACCAGGTCAGAGGGCTGAAGTCCCAGGCCTCTGCTGAGTCGCTTCCGTCACGCTGCCTGACTTACACTTGCTCCGAGCCTTAATTCAGTGGAGATGAATTGATATCAATTCTAAAGTCTAAAGAAAGTTAAGTTAGAGTTTTCTATGCCAGTCTGTAAAAAACATCCTTTACAGCATGACATGTCCATACTTGTATTTTACAAATACGTCCTGACAGAACACGGCTGGAACACTGCATAGCTTAACCGACGACCTTAACATGATCCCCTGAATGTAGCACAAACTGCCTTGGTTTTGTTGGTATTACAGTGGAGCCTGCTGTACATTTCATTTGCAGCTGGGTAAAGAAGTAAGGACAGGAAGCATAGAGAGTTGAAAGAACTGGTTTTATTTGCATTTATTGCACATTAAGTTATTGTGACAATGTTATTTTAAAGTGAATACTAACATGAACTGACATTGCTGAAACAATCTCTGCACATAACTGCACTCATGAAGCCATTGACGAATTAAAGATATGTTCACAAAGCCTCAAGCACTAAACACAAAACAGGGTTTTCTAATCACTTCTTGGTCGAAGCTTGAGAGGGTGTGCAAAGTAAATGGACTGGTCCTTATATAGCACTTTCCTACTCTACTTGAGGACTCAAAGCGCTTATCTATCTATCTATCTATCTATCTATCTATCTATCTATCTATCTATCTATCTATCTATCTATCTATCTATCTATCTATCTATCTATCTATCTATCTATCTATCTATCTATCTCTAACAGTAAGAAAATTATAATTTGACATGTATTGCAGACGAAAAAACTGCCATCTTCTTGTTTCTTTATGTTTACACCCTCTTTAGATCACTATAACTTGTCCATGTTTAAAAGACTCCATCGGTGGAAAACCATGACAGAAAGGCCACTGGCTCCAGGACATCAGCTGAACTCCTTGATGAAAGATTGTATGCTGAAATATGTAGGTTTTATATGATCATGCCTTGAATAAAGACATTTCACTTTTCATTTTTGCTTAATATTTTTTTTGCTGTTGGGGGTGTTTGGGATTTTTATCCCATCCACTGAGCATCTCAAACAAATCTAATTTAAATCCACAAAGTGCACCTATTCAAATATTTATATATCTTACTTCTTGAGATTCTTGTTGTACTGTTCATGTTTCATGCTTCCACAGTTCCCTCATAATAAGTGTTTATAGTGAATTTGAACTACAGTTCTATTTAGAATATATAAATAGTCTATCTGAGATTAGTAAATGGATGTTTAACACTGAATACATTTTTCAGAGAGCAAGAGTAGTGTATTTTGTAGGTTAACTTTTTTTAAGAGAAAATTACCATTTCCTGTTTTGCCTAAGACATGAAATAAATATATTTCATGAATTTGGACGGCACAGTGATTACCACGGTGATTAGCATCACCACTTGGCTGGGGCCTTTCTGTGTGGAGTTCTCCCCGTGTTTGCGTGGGTTCTCTCCGGGTACTCCGGCTTCCTCCCACAGTCCAAAGACATCCAGTTTATTCAACTCAATTCAATTCCATTTTGTTTATACAGCGCCAAATTACAACAACAGTCGCCTCAAGGTGCTTTATATTGTAAGATAGACCCTACAATAATACATACAGAGAAAAACCCAACAATCATATGACCCCCTATGAGGAAGCACTTTGGCGACAGTGGGAAGGAAAAACTCCCTTTTAACAGGAAGAATTCTCCACCAGAACCAGGCTCAGGGAGGGGAGGCCACGATCAATTGGGGGTGAGTGGATGAAGACAGGACAAAGACATGCTGTGGAGGAGAGCCAGAGATGAATAATAACTAATAATTAAATTGAGAGAGGTGTAAAAAGATGGCTGAAGAAGAAATACTCAATGCATCATGGGAATCCCCCAGCAGCCTACACCTATTGCAGCAAAACTAAGGGAGAATTCAGGGTCACCTGATCCACCCCTAACTATATGCTTTAGCAAAAAGGAAAATTTTAAGCCTAACCTTAAAAGTGGAGGGAAGCCAATATAGGAGAAATATGCTCTCTCTTTCTAGTCCCTGTCAGTACTCTTGCTGCAGCATTTTGGATTAATTGAAGGCTTTTCGGGGAGTTTTTAGGACATCCTGATAATAATGAATAACAATAGTCCAGCCTAGAAGTAATAAATGCATGAACTAGTTTTTTAGCATCACTCTGAGACAGGATATTTCTAATTTTAGAGAGATTGCACAAATGGAAGAAAGCAGTCCTCACAGTGTTACTGGATCCAAGGTAATGCCATCCAGAGTAAGAATCTGGTTAGATACCATATTTCTAAGATTTTCAGGGCCAATACAATAGCCTTAGTTTTATCTAGTGGGGTTGGTTAATTGGTAACTCTAAATTGCCCATAGGTATGAATGTTAGTGTGAATTGTTTTACTGTTTTACTGTCTCTATGTGTTACCCCTGTGACAGACTGGCGACCTGTCCAGGGTGTACCCTGCCTCTCGCACTATGGTAGCTTTGATAGGCTCCAGCTAACGTGACCTATCCTTGCCGCGACCCTGGCAAGGATAAGTGGAAGAGAATGGATGGACGGAATTTTTCATTTCAATATTGCAACGAAAGTTAAAATGGGAAGAACATTCTGTAACTGCTGGGATTTATTATATGTCCATGTATAACCATAACAACTATTAACTACTATCCTCAGAAAAAACAAAAATCCTTGTAGCTACCATCTCTAATAATCAAGATTAATTAAAGATGAGTTAACAGTTAAAACACAAAAATCATAATACAAACAAATTCTAATTCAAACCTGGGGCCTTTGGATGTTCTCCCTGTGTTCTTCCTCCCACAGTCTAAAGATATGCATGTCACATTAATTGGGGATTCTAAATTGGACATGAAAATTAGATAATGCTAGTGTTTTATCTATCAACCTGTTTTTAATCTCAGTTAGCTTTAAAAAAAAATGCTTTCTAGTTTCTGTTTTTCTAGTTTCTTTTTATTAGATTATTTAGTTACATTGGAGGTGCAGATCCTGTGTCTGTCTCAAAGCATGCTCCAACCTCTTTATGACCTCTGTTCCCATGAGCACCATGTACGATCACTCCTGTGTCACTGTTTCAAAGCCAACAGGTGCCTATCCCTGCAGGACGCTGGACAAATGTGGTGGGACAGACATATTTAGTGACAGTGTTTAGATCCACTTTCAACTCTGTCCAAAAAAAATACACAGAGACAAGACATGTACAGTTTCAAGCTTCCTTAAAACCACAGTTGTTGTTTTTTTTTTTTTTGAACACCACTGGATCTAAAATCCATCTGAACAGATATGAGTCACATTTGACTCGGAGCGGCTGCATTGTACAAAGATTTATAATGCCTGTACAACAGAGCTTTTTTATTTTTGTGTATTTTGGGTGACATTAGGAAAAGTCATTAAATTCCAGGCTAATAGAATGACATTCCAGGTGACCCAAATGAAAGTTGAGGGTTAAAAGACGCAAATCTCATGTGAACAACAAGAATTCAAGGGCTAGGTCTGTTTTTTTAAAGCACTTAAAGCATTCTCAACAGGGAAAGAAGATCATGTCAAGGCCTGGGCAGACACAACTGGTTCTGAGGCAGCTTCCATTGTTTTATTGATGATGGCACAGAGAGCACAGCAGCAAATTGAATTCTGATTCATACGCACGTCCTTTCCTTGGATATGTTCAGGGAGAGTCCCCCTCCAGTGTCCCGAGCAAGTCGTCATTCTGCACCTCAGCAGTGAGCCAAAGTACGCTTCCCAAAAAGCTCTGATTAGGCACAAAAACTGTGGTGAGTATTTTACCTACTGAAAGGTGATTGAAGACGGAGAGCTCTTTTAACATCAAGTGGCAATGAGGTCTGAAAAAGGAAAAAGCAGTCATTTATATTTGGTGCCACAGCTCTATTCTAAGACCTCTCTGATGTTTCATGTGCATATGTGATGCAAAGAACAAAGCAGGTGTTAATGACAACAGATATGACACTAATTTAATGAACGCGCAGTTTACAACTTGAACTCAAAGTGTTTTAAATAGCATGTCTCAGTCACCCATTCACACACACACAAACATTGGGTGAATGTATTGCTAACAACTTAGGATTCAGTATGTGGCCCAAGGATACTTTGAAATGCAGACTGGAGCAGCCTTCCAATTAGCAGATTACCTGCTCTACCTCCTGAGCCACATCCACCTCTGCCTGCTGCAAAGTGTTTGCAGATATGCAGCAAAGGTCGGTGGCTACAGCTGCTTTAATAGCATGCCTTGTATGAAATGACCAACTGGATATGCAGAAGGGTCTGCCACTGGCTCATCCACTTTAATTGCTCTTCAGGACTGTGCTATCAAGTATTAGAATATATATCCCTTAATCCTGTGAGATTGAAGTGATCACTGCTATGACCTTAACCCCCCCCCCAACGGTAACCCTGACCCTGTGCTATCACAATAGCATGGTGGTGCAGCAATTTCATTTTACTGTAAATATTGATTAACAGGGGCCTGATCAGAAAACCTTACAGCCTAATATTTGCATTTCACCATGTCTCCTACTTTGTTTTAATCATGCGCACTTTGTACTTATACTTGATTTTTAACTCTTAAATGTTTCCTATACAGCTGTTTGTTGATATGAATTGGAAAGAAAAAATAATTGCTTTCTAATTATTTCTGATTAGTAGTACTCTTTCTGACTGCAGTGGATACCTGATGCATGTATTCCAGGACACACAGTCTAATAGCTCTTAAATGAAGTAGAAGATCAAAAGTTATTTCCACACAGACAATATTGAGCTAAAAATATAGATCTATTAAACACAATGATTCATTTCTTATTCACTGCGGCACTGATCAATCAAAACTCTCTTGGTTCTCTCGGTGGTCTGAATTTGTTTTAGTGTGAAATTTTATTCGGATTCATCGCCCACATGTGGTACTCAGAGGTCATATGAAGACAGTGATCAAACCTGGCTTCAGGCTGTCTATTTCCCCCTCAACTAAGGCTCCCAGGTAAGATTGCAGTGTTTAATGTCCCAAGACCCCCATAAAACTTCTCCCAGTCAGTTGTAGAATTGCAGATGAGGATCTGCCAGCTGACATTGAGCAGACCTTCAAGGAGGTTCACCCTGAGGTAACAGAATGCCTCTGGTTATGTTTTTTTCCCTCCCCTGTGCCTGTCAGTCTGCTTCAGATGCATTTCCCTTATTATTCGACGTGCACGTCGGTGATACAGACAACATCAGTGCAGCTGATCAGACATGTCGTGCTGCTTTTCAACCTGAAAAGTGTACTCCACAGTTGATCATAATTGCCTCTCCTTATCATCACACCAGACAAAAAACAGCACCTATTTGTGTTAAAAGGTTTTAAATGACTGCAGGTTTCCTGCTAGCTTTGAGTGCATTGATGGTTCCTACTGGTCTAAAGGTGTGCTTCATGTAGTGCAGCTTCTGGAAACTCCAGTATTTCAGAATCACAGGTAGAAACCTCCAGTGAGTTTGTGTGACTGTTGCCTGGGTTTTGTAGATGGGTGTGTAAGGCAAATACCAGCAGCAAAATCAGGTGGTTGCTTAAATATTCATAAAGTCGATTTATTAAAGCACTCTGCTCACCACTGCCGGATCAGCTTCATGTGCTGCAGGAGGATACGAAAGTGAGAACAGCAAAGAAGAGGGAGGAAGGTGGGATAATGAGGGAGGAGGAAAGGGTGCAGTGAAGGATGAGGGGACTGAAGGTTCTGTTCCCTCACATTCATACATCCATACAGCGAGAAGGTGATATGACACTGCTTTGTGAAAGTTGGGCTTGCTATTTTTTCTTTTCCTGGTGTTCTCCTCTGAGCTTATTAAGATGAAAAAAAAGCATGGATAATTCAGTGATGTATTTAGTCTTCAAGCCAAACTAAACAGCACTTCCAGCACTGTGCATCCAAGCTACCTTGAAGTCTGGTCATATACCCACCCATTTGTATACCCATCCGTCAGTATTATCCATCACTTAACTTTTCAGGTCTGGGAGTTTGGGTGATCTGTCTGACAGATGACAGCACTTTACTCAAATGAATCAAGCCATTTATATTCACAGCTGCTCTCAAGGTAATCCAAACCCTTGACTTGCACACAAGATGTTTCTAGCATTGGACTACATGAGTATCCACTTTAAAACACTTTTAATTTGCAGGAATTTATAGGTAGTGACTTTAGGCTGCAAAGAAGTGCTTGTGTTTGTGTGTGTGTGTGTGTGTGTGTGTGTGTGTGTGTGTGTGTGTGTGTGTGTGTGTGTGTGTGTGTGTGTGTGTGTGTGTTTACACAATGTAGTGATCTGCTAGCAGGGCTGGACAAGCTCAGTGAGAAGCTTGACATTCAAAGTAGAGAGATTTGTAGCGATCGCACTAAGATACCACTGGATCTACGCATGTAAGCTTTGCTAACCAGTAAGTGTCACATTTTGTTGTGTTGTTATGTAGCTGTGCTAGCGCATTTAGCATTTGTGTATATTTAACCCCTTATTTCTCAGAAGAAAGGGCAGAAATTTCTGATCTGCAAAAATCATTCAAGGTTAAGATCGAATAAGATAAGATAAGAATAAGATAAGAATAACTTTATTTATCCCGAGGGAAATTCTTTTGTCATATACATGCTCAAAGCAGCAAGAGAGACAGAGGAAGAGATGAAAAAGATATACAATATATACAATAAAGAATAGTAGTATACAGTAATATACAGTAGGATAGTGCAAATATAGTATCAAATAACTCTAATGAAGTAACAATATAACTATATGCTGGAGAATAAATAACTTAACTATCAGTGCAGGCGATTCTAGAAAGTGACATTGTATTGTGCAATTGAATAAAGGGAGTAGCAGCGTATGATGGGGAGATGAAACAAATATTCAATAAGGTACTGATGGGTGATATTGCACGGTCTGAAAGGGAACAGAATAACATTGGTATTAGTCTCAGGAAAATCACCTACAGAGTGAGGAAGAGTTGTACAGTCTTATTGCCACCGGTACAAAGGATTTACTGTGGCGGTCAGTTCTGCATTTCGGAGCGATGAGTCTTTTGCTGCATTTGCTCCGATGGTCCATCATGG
>VUQG01026694.1:5028-15629 GCA_015106755.1 Etia nguti | reverse complement strand
CAGTGATCACTGACTTTTTTAGGGGCTTGTTCAGATTAAATAGAACAAGATACTAAACATTAAAACATATTAAAAACACAACAACCTTAACAAATGCAGAGTAGTTTGGTCCCAGAAGCAGGGTTAATACGTCATGGCATGGCTTAAAGACTGGATTGTTTTATACAATAGTGGTTTTTATGAAACCAGAGGATTTGCCCCCTGCTGGCCATTGGAAAGAATATAGGTTAAAGGTACTCCAAGTGATGCAAAAGGAAGGGAACGGAAACAAAGAAAAAAATCATTCTAACTAAAACTACTTTTAATTTTACTTTAAAAAAAAAAAAGAGTCATCATTGACGATGATATAATAATCCTCAGTGAAAACCCATGTGGGTTTCACGCTTTAAGGTAACACTCACTACTGCACCTCTAGGCAATTTAGAGTAACAATCATGTTGTGTTTATTTCTTGGATGCATCAGTTGCCTGTGCTATATTGAAGTTACAACTGACAGGCTTTTACTCTGTGTGTTGAATTAAGAAATGCCCATGCAGGGAAAAAACAAAACAAAACACCAGTCTGTTGTGCCCACACATTTCATTAGCAGTGACATTCTGGTTTGTTTTTTTCCCCCTTATATTAAAATCAGGGGTTTACGAATCCCTGCCCTGCACTCAGGGTGATGATCCTAAGTGTTAGATTTGAGCCCCAGAGTGTCCACACTCCAAGTGGACAGAAATCTGAAAGGTCATGAGCATTATGTTATATATCTTACATGCTTTCATAAACACAATAGGGAAATGGGTTGGCTTCTTCCACAATGATTGAATATTGACGTTGAATTGATTTTGTTTTCCCGGTGAGCAAAACATATTCTGCAAGACTCCCAGGTCAATAGATACTTCAGTGGTAGTGGAAATTGATTTTCGTCTGTTTTTCTGTGTTCCACTGTTGTCTGCTGTTAATCTAATCTAATCACCAGCAGCAGCTTTTGATTATTTGCTTGGCGGTACCATCCATTTGGTTAAATCGTCAGCTATTGGAATGTCCCAAGGTAGCTTAGCCATCATGTGAATGAGCAGAAAGTAAAATTAGTTGAGTCATTTTATAAGATAAAATGCCATAATAAAGCCCAGTTGTAAATAGCCCTTATCACAGAGTGCAGACTTAACACAAATCATGTTAATTTAAAACATTCATATTTCTTAATTGCATGTAGACTGGGCTGTTCCTCAGAAGTAGGGCAGTCAGTGCTGCCAGCGAAGGCCAGAGGAGATATATATTGAGAGAACTTTCTATGTATTTTCGAGTCGCAGAGAAACCACATTTCATATTGACTTTTATAGTAATGCACACTGCATTTTTGCTTCATTCTTTTGTGTATTTGCATATGCTCATTTACAAGGGACAAGCAAGAAAGCAGACAAAAAGAAAACAAGGGGCAAAAGGCAATATCTATATCTCTGATTAATTAGCAGGAAAGTTTCATCAACAATTATGATTTAAATTCCAATGACTTGGTGATCCCATAACTTTTTCTTCATTAGGCCTAAATTTACCCTGATTCTTTGTGCTATTGATTTTTTTTTTTACACCAAAGATCAATTCACATCAAAAAACAGAAAAGCAAAAACAAATAAACAAACAAAAAAAACAGAATAATGGAGAATGATGGGAAGAGAAAAGTATGGATCTGAAACAAACATGGTGGAGACAATGTTATTGCATTGGTACTTCGAATGCGGTCACAAGTGTTTGCTGATGATGTGACTGCTAATAGATATGTCAGGATGAACTGTGAAGTGCACAGGGCTATACTCTGCTGGATTCAGTCAAATGCTCCAAAACTGGCTGGACAGAAATTTACAGTTAAAGGAATAATGACCCAAAGTACACTGCAAAAGCAACGCAAGGCTTTGTCAAGGCAAAGAAATGGAATATTCTTCAATGGCCAAGCAGTCACTTTATCTCCACCCAACAGATCGTGCTTTTCAGTTACTGAAGACAAAACTGAAAGCAGAGAGCGCCACAAACAAAAGTGTTAAAGTGTATTGTGCCATAGTGAAGCCAGAAGGATCAGGCATGATATGAGAGAAAACATTTGTTTTCCAGCTGAACTAGCTGATAAAGATTTGGCTTAAAGACTTTGCTAGTGAAAAATAGGACATTAACAGCCTTGCAGTAGCAAAGTTTGTTGTACATTCTGTATGTTCTAGTTGAGTGACTCACACCCACTTAATGTTTGCAGACTTCCAAACAAACACCAAATAAAAGCAGAGTTCTGGGAGTGACAGATTGCTAACCCTCTTTTGAGGATCAGTACTAACAAGTGACCCACTAAACCACAGACACTTGGAACTGCTACAGTTCAGACTGGGCCACATCCCACATAATATACTAATGCAGTCTCCATTCTGAGATGCTTTTGCTTGTTAAGACCTGCTGTTTGGAGGAATGGACACTTTGTACTGGAACAACTTTCACCAATAACATTTATCAGAGTGAACAATAATTCCTAATGGCAGAAAAATGCGCATGGGAAATGGGATCAAAGTACAGCACACATATAAAACAATATAGATGCCAACCAGTGACACAGTGTGCTGTCGCACCAACCCAAATATTACCAAAATCAGTCGTTTTATGTAAATCTTTGCCACATCTCACTGATATTCTCCACCTCAGGCAGAGAATTCAAAAAAAGCCCCACTCACGATGAATTCACGAACTGTTGGAAACAAAGTTGAACACAAGAAGTATCTCAGCGGGTTTAAAATGCGATATTACTGTTTGCGCCTGTCTGTCCCCACAGTCTCTGAATGCCACACGCGTTGTTTGCAGATAATAATAGCGGCGTGATTACTTGTGGACTCGAGTGTCCACACCTCTTTTCATCTCACATACACCCGTGTAATGAAGCAGCGTCTTCTCCTCCTCTCGCTGCTGCCCACCCCGCACCTGTCCGCGCTGTGCGGCAGCCACGAGGGCTGCTCTTCCTTTTATGGTCTGGCTTCCTTCGTGGACGCGTTAGTTGGATGAGGACAGCAGAGCAGAGCGCGGTGGTCCATATTCCCTGCATATTCCAGCTGCGCTCCTGCGCTTTACGCAGAGTCTGCGGCTCCTCTGGAACGCTCAGCTTTCTCTTCCTGAACACCGAGATGAACATGAGATGATTGAGCTCGTGGTCCGTGTGTACTGATGCTTCTCATTTTGCCGTTTCCTCGCGGTTTTTTCCTCTCCTGTCTGCATCCTTCGCCGACCAATCTGTGGAATGTTCTGCGTTTTCTCCCCTGGGTTGTTTCCACTTCAGCATGGGAACTGCGGTGTCCAAAAGGAAGAATCTGAGGAGTGATGCGATTTCTTCCGTGGCCGCAAAAGTTAGGTGAGTGCGCCCGAGGGAACGGGGGATGTGAAGCGGAGGTCTGAGCGCGCTGAAGCCGACGGAGCACAGAGGAGAAGACTCTGACAGCCGTAGGAGTGATAGTTTGCAGATGACTGCATGCGATTTCCTTAAACTAGTTTAAAGGGATAACATTCACATAAGAATAATTACTGTAATTTTATATATTTGTAATATATATAAATGGATACACATATCCATAGATTTGAATATATTTCATGGTGTAAAACCTGCTCCTCCACTCTCTCTGGGGTGTTTTAGAGCTTTTAATTTAGCTGCTTTACTTTTGCTTCTCTTCTTCTTATTATTATTATTATTATTATTATTAGTAGTAGTAGTAGTATTCGTAGTAGTATCTATAATATTATAATTAATCTTTTTTTTAACTTTTTATGTCTCTTCTAAGTAAATTTTGACAAAATGCACGGAAATCTTCTTGTTTGCATTGTATAGTGTAGTTATATTTCTACAGCCTTGCATAAGCTTCTTTGCTTTTTGATTCATACATGCAACCGTATGCTTAGCAGAAGTAGTGAATACAAAAAATCAAATAAGTTAGTTTTTTTTCCAGTTTTTAATAGTAATAATAATAATAATTTTTATTATTATTATTATATATTTATTTTTACGCTTTTACGTTTGCTGTCTGATGTAAGCCAAACTTTAATTTAATGGCATTTGGGTTATTTTAATTGTCCAGAAGCCCGTTGACAGATTGATGACCTGTCCAGGGTGTACTCTGATATGTCCTCTAATTCTGACTCTAACACAGGTCATTAACACACTGGATACACACACGGTATAGCTGTGACATGTGAAAAGCTTTATTTATCCTCTTAGCATCTACTAGCTCACTGGGGATCCATTTATAGAGGTTAGGAAAGTGGAAATCTCTCTCTGACTGACCACATTTCAGTTCACCAACTTAAAATGGTTTGAGGGTCAACAGTTGCAGCATGTTACTCAGGGCCCCCTGAAGGGTGTGTTGCACACAAGAAAAAGAACAGAAATCAAACCCCAAATGGGTCTATTAAAAAATGCTGGCCTCAGATCAAAGGTGGTTAGGCTTAGGTGTATAAACCAAGCATTTGGGGTTAGATTGGTCAGGCCCTCTGTGATCTAAGTCATCATCAGCAAAACCCCCTAACCATAACTGTAACCCTAGTAGGCAATTGGAATATGTCATTTCTGGTTTTATTAAATTATTCCAAAGTCTTGGCAAACAGATAACGATAAAATACAATAAAATAAAATAATTATCCTAGTCAATACACATCAAAATCTACTCATTGTATAGACTGTAGGGTTTTTGGTAGGATTAGCACCTGTGACTTAGAGCACCATGTTAGAGTTACAGTTTGACCCTCTTTAGGGTGAAACAAATTCACCTTAAAGAGATGAAAGAGAAAAAAAAGAAACAGTTGTGAAACAATTGAGTTTGAGCTTAGCAATCAGGGGCAATAAAACAAAGTAATTTTGACACACATTATTTGCATTTGCATTTTTCCCCCCCAAAGGGTCCTTTCGCCCAAAACATGGGGTCAGGGTCATGAATTACACATCCCAGGGCATATAATCTCCTCAAGCCTTTGAGATGCCACCTGGGAGTCGTCTTGAACGCTGATATGTAATTACTTTATATATTTTACACTGAACAGTTAAATGATTGAACTAATAAAGAAAATGATATGTAGATTAATTAATATTAAAAATGATGAGTGCCGAATTGCAAAAAGAAAAAAGAACTATAAAGGAAAAAAGCTTTTGTCATTTTTTCATGTATAATTTTTCTACAAATGAGAATACTATAGAAATGTATGTGTAAGTATTACTTACAGGATTTTGCTTTTGTTGCTGTAGATGGAGTGTGCACCTTTTTTTTTCTTAGGGACCCAGAAACATCTAGTTCAACTCACTCGGCATGTGAGTAATTCTGATGACTTTTAGCTTTGAGTCATAACATTAAGGTCACGTCATGTGTGTCAGATCAGTGCGTTCTCAGTCTGAAGGACACAGGATGACTGGGCCTTATGGTAGGAGATTTTGTTGGTGTCACCCACTGATTAATTCCAGACACCACAGTCGAATCAAGCACTTCATCTCTCAGTGATCTATGTGTGCATCTGCTTTTCTTCTTCTTCTTCCAAAGCACGGTTGAACTGCAGCAAAGGCAACATGTTACCTTTCCATCTACTTCCACAGTCACCTCCATGCTCACTTTTGCACACATTGTCCAATTCTGTTTGTCCTTGTCTTCGTTTTTCTGTTTGTATGTTTATCTCTCCTTGCCGCCTCACTCACTTTTTCACACCTCACGCTTCAACTCTCCATAAATCATGCTGATCGCAGCCGGTAGCTCAAGACCGTGTATGCGGACCACAGCCAAGGCTCGCACAGTATACGATTTACCTCCTTTCTGTCAGCGGTCGTGAGCAGCACTCCAGTTGATGGGGAGTTTAATGGCACTCTGAGAACAATAGCACTTCCCCCTGAATCCCAACTGAGCCGGATTAGTAATGTCTTCAGTTTGCCAGATGATCTGAGTTTATCTGTTGTGCAGTGGATGAGCAGGGCAAAGCCATTTCACCTTTTCTACTTCCCTATCTTTGTCTTTGTGTGACTGTGAATTGCAAAAGCAAGGGGATTGTTCTAGAAGCATGTCTAATAGGCCCCTCTTCTTCTCTCTGACCTTAAAACATCTGTCTCTGTGTAATGTCACTCTGTCTCTTATTTCACTGTTCTGAATAATATGGGCCAGGTTGAGCAGGAACGCACTGATCGGACCCAGTGGGTTTAAATTAATGGAACAGTTTTTAACTTTGTCATCTGAAACTGACATTCACATCGCCTGTTTTCACAGTGATTCTTATTAATCACCAAATGGGACTAGAATAGAAAGGATGGCTAAAAGCTCAGTGGTTTATGAGCTGCTTTTCACCTGATGAAGAGGGATGAAATCTAATTCTGAAATTAGGGAAACTGTGAACAAAGACCCAATATTCATGTTCAAAGTGTGGGGTCTTAAAGTTAAACAAAATTAATCTCACTTGTTAATCGTTTTAAAGCATAAATCATACACTAGCTTTTTCAATCATTTACATTCACATACATTCATTCAGATCAAAGTGTGATGTCATTAACGTTGAATCACCTCAAAGAAGAAGATTCAACAGAAGTCAGCTGATCTGAAGTCAGCGAGTTCCCTGTCCTGAGAAATCTGGGCTTATCATTTTGTTTGTTTTCCTGTCCTGTCGTTTGCTCGCTCTTTGTTGGAATGAATCAGAACCACCAAACAGGTTGACGAGCGCGTGTGTGCTGTTTACTGACAACACCTTGCCGGATTTTTGGGGATATTCCTGATGATATTCAGTTTGGAGGATCTCAGCCTGTTGACAACACGAGATGTTATTTTATGGTTTATGAGGATCAGTCCTGCTGTTTTCAGTATTCGTGACTGCACTGAACGTTGTCATTAACCAGATATTAAACCATGGAACTAATTATTTCCAGTACATGCAGCCATGTTCCAGTATGCATCATATTTGTTTTGGCTGCATGTGTGGCCACTTGCTGGCAGAGCTGGGTTAATCAGGAAATAGGTAGGAAGAGTTTCCATGCATAGAAATGCAGGAAAGGGGAAACAGACATGCATTCGAAAATTGGCTGATTTTGAGTGGACACTCTAGTTTGCATTTTAGTTGTCTCTTGCATTGTAATGCTGGCGTCTATGCACTGGCTCTTTTTTAATGTGCTCAACAGATATGCACAGAAAGAAAGGTTAAAAAAAGTCGATGAAAGTCTTCTAGGCTTTAGACTTGCTGTCTTTTACTATGCTTTTAATTGTGTGTTTTAATGACCAGTTTTTAAGCAAAGTTAGAGGAAAATTAGTCGTCCTTTATGCACCCTATGCCTGAAGCACTTAGTAATAGACCAAACTGTCTCCCTGCCCTGTTTATGACAAAACCTTTGTGGAGGAGTACACCAAAACAACCCGTCTGCTTTGATCAGCCACTCGATAGGAAAGATTACAAGCACTTTAAAGCTAATGTTGTCTTTAATATTTCAAGAATGTCTGAGTCACTACTGAAAGGAATTGCATAGCACAACACTTTTCAGGCCTTAATAGTTTCCACTTTGGTGAAAATGTGATTTCATGGGCTCTTTCCCACAAGACTCTGTGACCAGCAGCCACCCTGTACTCATTGCTGCACAAATTAGCTCTAGCCACGGTCCAGTGTGGGCGCCAGCTATAAAACATCTGGGCCCCTCTCTAAAGCATGAACCTGTCACTGGAGAAAAACCATATATGAAACTTCCAAGGTCAAATATAACAGGGTTTTTAAACCAACAGTGTTAATAGCTTCTGTTTAGAATTCTTAATACTGGTGTGGTGTGTTGAGTGTATTACACAGCTCATCTTTAGATTTTAATCATATGCAGATAGGCGAGTGTTTCAGGTCATAGCGGATGTGTGAATGTAGCAAGACAGACTCACCTTTTCTGGAGAGTCCACATATTTTGAAAGTTGTTCACATCAGGCCTTTGGGAAGTCTTTTTCAAAAGCTTCATCTGAGATTGTTTGTAATCATAAAACCTTTTATTGGGATCACGCCACTTTCAGCTTAACATACACTAGGTCCCAGGCACCCTGTTTAGGATTAGTGTTACTGGTCTGGCTTGGGTAATGTTTTGTTACCTCCGCCAAGGAGGTTATTCTTTCTGTCTGTAAATATGATAGGTTTAAAAGCTTAGAATAAATTCTGATAAAACATTGTAGTGTGTAGAGTGGGGTCATTTTAACAATCCATTCAAATTTGGCTTACACCCACCACGGTCTTCAAGGTTGACTCAAAGATTTATTGGTCAAAATTGACAAAAAGCCTATAACTTGAATATTATTCTTACGACTGTGGAGTGTATTGCCGACATATAGAAAGTAAGGTATAAAGATTTTAAATATCATGCTACATCTGACCTCTCCTTCAAGGTCAATAGATTGATCTGAAGGTCAAAGTGACAATAATGCTGCATAGAGCTATTTAAAACTCTTTTTCTTACTGCTGTTGTTTGTATTAGCAAACTATAGGCATATAGGGAATCATATCTTTCATATTTTTCCAGTCTTATTTTTTTTTACGAAGAATTACCTAGTAATCTTCCTTTTGTCACCCTCTTTCAGCTTCAGTTTCAGTGGCAGCAAGCCTCAGAGCGTGATACTTTTTTAATGATTATTACTTTTTGATTTTATTGTGTCTTTCACAGTTGGGAAATGACAGAAAATGTGGGTTGAAGAATGATAAAGAATGATACGAAATAAAGTTGGATGCAAAAAGGCTGAAGATTTAGGCCAACCAGGGACACCTTAACATTATTTTAGGCCTTGTGGCCATAAATGTTATGCTCATTGAGTAAAGTTATGTGCATATTTAGTCACTTTCCTCTGGTTTAAGTGCAGTGGGCCATTTTGTTTGAAGATGACAGAGCTCTCACTGTCAGACCTTCAACCAACTAGGGGCTCACAAAACATAGAAATTAGAGCTCAAGTCTTACGAGACCCCCGGTTGGTCTCATAACAGTAAGCCTTTGCATTAAGGAAAGGCCAACAGGTTGACCTTGTTTTCTGCTCTCAGTATAACCAAATTAAGCTTTTGTGGGAGATATATGTACTTTTGTCTGGTTTTTGCTCAGGTGAAGTCTGTCTGTCTGCCTGCTGTCCTTACAGGTCCTCAAGAGGTGTCGACAGGATAGTTGCTTCTGAGGACAGCGAGTCAGTCAGAGAGAGCAACTCGACGTTCCATTAGTGCTAACATGCTGCTGATGTCTTGTCCTCAGAAGGAATTCCCATTAAGGGAATAGAGGTCCAGCTGTAACCAAATGTTAAGTGTTTGAGTTGCCTATCCTTTATCGCTCAACAGTTGCCATGACTAGATATTGAACCTGAACCAAGAAATGATTAAAAACAGAGTAGTGAACATTAATAAAAAATGTTCCCATATTGAGATTAAATTTAGACAATTACAGCACACTAAAGTCAGGGATATTTAAATTACTCTGGGTTGGGGATGCTTAAGGCTTGTATGTTTCATTCAAGTTTTCTAGACTGATAATTACAATCCTGCCACACTGTGTCATAATCATGCTGTTGGTCAAATATGTGGCAGGAAATAATATGCCTGTTTTCAAGGGGAAAAAAAACCTCTGGGATAGGTCATGGATGATTGCTACTCACACTCTGCGTTGTAAATGGTCATTAAGTCTTCAGTAACCTTTGCTGACCTTCATCAGCTAGAAGGAATTGCAATATCAGTGAATCAAGGCCATACTCCACCCCACTCTCCTGTTAATGGTTACTGAGCTATAATTGACCTTTTCATGAGAATCTAATTAAAAGGAGCAGAGGTCAAACAGAAATGGATTATGAGCAGATGATGCAGGCTTCTTCAGTTTACTCTAGCACCAAGACTGAAAATATCCATAGTTTGGTTTAGAACGTGTGCGAATTGTGTTCGGGGGTTTTGGGAGCATCTTGAAAATCAGGTTGGTGACGAGGCTGGGGAGAACGGGATGGAAAGTGAGTTTTGAAAGCCACAAAACTCATAAGCTGGCCAGTCTCCAGAGAAATATATTATGGTCATTTAGTGCTTAAGGGCAATAAACCTCTTACCTGGTGCCCCTTTAATGAAAAACCAATAACTGCCCAGTAAGTCCTTGGAGCAAAGGAAAAAAAATTTCACCCCATGTGAACCTGAGACTGCTCTGGTTAGGCCTAGCATCCTGCCTTGTGTCTCTTTAGATGTTACACTTTACAATTTGGGTTTTTTTTCATGCCCTATTGTAAATCTCCTGGGAGATAGGGTAATTGCCTGACTCCTGGCCTTTGGAGTGCAGCAGAGCAAATGTCTCCTAATGAAGTCATCTGCCATTACCAGCCAGCCTTCACAGTGTGTGCTTTGCACAGACATGAGGCGAACACAGACACAGAGAATTCAGTGAATACAGGTCAAACTGGCATTGTATAAAGTAGTGCCCACACTTTGCACCACTACTTTGTTTTGTTTATTTTCTCTGCTATCAATTTGAATAATCATTTAATTCGTGGCCTTAGCAAATTCATAAATCAATTCAATTCAATTTTATTTATACAGCCCCAAATCACAACAACAGTCGCCTCAAGGCACTTTATATTGTAAGGTAGACCCTACAATAATACATACAGAGA
>VUQG01026688.1:8933-23603 GCA_015106755.1 Etia nguti | reverse complement strand
AGGAGGGGGGCGGGGTTGAGAAGAAGGGGTGGGGAGGGTGAGCCTGCCGCGTTCAGCGCGGCTATTGGTCCAAACAGAGAGGACTGACAGCGGGGATCCGTGATGGTGACTCGCGGAATTCACCATCCCTCCGCTTGTTCCCCTTGACCACGCCCCCTCTCCCGACGTTCACGCGCACTCTTTCTCTCTCTCTCTCTCCCTCTTACCCCTCTCACGTCACTGAACGACGTCTGTATTCGAGGACACCTTGACAGCCTCCCACAGCATCATCATCATGCTCATCATCATCATCTTCTCTCCCTCACACACACACACACGCGCGCGCACACACTTGCACGCGCACAACAGGCCTACACACATATACGTTACGCGCGCACAGAAACTCTCGCTAGCGAGCGCGCGCTCATTTCTTCACACGCAAACCCAGTGGACTGTTGAGAAAATGCGATGTAAGGTCGCGTCTCGCCATAAATTATGAACCCCTCTTGAATCTAAATGAAAAGAACTGCCTGAAAGAGAGTTTTTTGACGCGCGTGGGCTGCCGGGTGCTGTCATTCGCCGTGGTGCTGAAGCTCGCGGTGCTGAAAGGACAGCTCCACACGCGCCTACACAGAGCTGCGTGCACTCACTACCTGCTTTCTTTGAGCCATGTTATTAAATGGGAGCCATGGCAGGTCAGATGAAAACTTGTGGGGTGGAAGGAAAAAAAAGACATGCCCTCCTCCATACTCGTCCTCCTGCTCCGCGTGCGGGATGAAATGTAGCTGCTGGTATCTTTGAGTAAAGTTTAGTTTATAACGAGCCTATCACAATATCCTCACTGACAGGCTATTTATAATTCTGCCGTTTTATGCGATGCTATCCTTTTCTAAATAGTAGGGCTTAACTGGGATCATTATGTTCTCGTTTCCAGCCCACACTGTCACTCTGTGCCTCGGGGTAGAATATCGCCTTTGCACCAAAGCCTTGTGTTTGACAGAGACAATCCTCTCCACAGACACGCTTCACGGAAAACAGAGGTTTTGAATGGTTCGTCCTCGGCTACGTGTGCTTTGCGCAGCCTCGGGGTGCAGAGATACACTAGGTACTCGAGATCAGCGGAATTCAGAGAGGTTGAACGACAATGAGAAACGTGTAGCGGTGTAATAAGAAAGAAAGCAAATGTTTAATGTTGCATTTATGTTATTTATGTCAGGGTGGAGCTCACTGTTCATACCAACACAGTGTGGCACTTTCTTTTCAGCCAACGGTCAGATTACTTCTTTTTAATCCAAAATATATAGTACTTAAGAAGTGCTGGATACATGAGTAATCATTGGCACTTGTCCAGTGTCATGGTGAAGAACAGGGGTGTCAAACGTGCGGCCTGAGGCCTGGAAGCGGCCCACTTGAGGGTCCATATTGGCCCACTGGATGACTTTGCAAAGTGTGATGAAGTCATTAATAACTGAGTGTGTGTTTTTTTCTTTCATGAAAGATTTCTGTTGTTCCTGGTGTGATGCCAGCATTATTACACAAGAGTGGAAATGTACAGAAAATTATAAATGTTAGATCCCGATAGGTTGTTTGAATCATAAAGACATAAAACACTACTTTTATTTGCCCAAAAAAACTCCACATTTGGAGGTTATCCCACCAAATTTGGAGGTTTTGTGAGTTTATAGGATCACTGTGATCTTTAAATTGTAATGCACATGCAATGATGGTGTAATGACCATGTCAGACTTACTTTTCTTAAGAAATTTCAGACTTTTCACCTTTTTTGTAAAGTGATGGCTGGTTAAATGCGACTTAAAAAAATGTTTTCAAAATGTTTTGTAGAGAAATTAACTGGGGTGTTTGTTTTTTCATATGTTATTATGCAAAGTTTTTGGTAGTCCAAGCCAACCTAAGATCAAACTGGGCTGACCTGAAGTAAAATGAATTTGGCAGCCCTGGCGTAGCATGTGAATCACATGATGGTCTTAGATTTTTCCTGTAATATCAATTGTTTCATGTTAACATGAGCTAATACAGGGGGTAAATGTCTTATATATGTTTTAATTGGTGTGTGGAAGTGTACACGCACTTGTATAAATGAGATGGTTTTGTTACAGCAGCTGAAATTCATCCATCCATCCATCCATCCATCCATCCATCCATTTCTGCTTATCCTTATCGTGGTCATGGGGGGCTGAAGGCTATCCCAGGTATCACAGGGGGAGAGGCGGGGTACACCCAGGACAGGTAGCCAGTCTGTTGCAGGGCCAGTTGATCAATAATAATAATAATAATAATAATAATAATAATAATAATAATAATAATAATAATAATGATAATGATAATAATGTGTGGTATGAAAGTTTCCCTATATGTGTCCTTCTGGCAGCTCAATCAATCAATCATTCTGTTAAGGATGTTGCTCTGTTGCCTGTCTAGTGAGTGGTGCAGAGGGTGGTTAGGATTTTCTGTGATTTTTGCTTCAAAAATATTTAAAGTTGCAGACAATAACAGAGCCAGCTTTCCTAAACAGTTTATTCAGTCTATTCGTGTCACCAGCTCGGATGCTTCTCATCCAGCAGACCACAGCAAACCACGCTGTGCTCACCACAACTGAGTGAGAAAAAATCTCCAAGATTTTGCCGCACACATTGAAGGATCTCAGCTTCCTTAGGAAAACGGAGCCTGCTCATCTCATTTTTCTATACAGTCTGTGTTGACTTTCCAGTTGAGCTTTTTGTCAGTGCAGGTGCCCAGGTACTTGTACTCCTCCACAATAACATCCTGTCCCAGGATAGACACAGGTCGTGTCACTGTCTTTTTCCTTCTTAAATTGATCACCATCTCTCTTCGGAGCTATTAACATTCAGAAACAGAGGATTCCTGTTAGACCACTCTACAAAATCATCCACTAGCACTCTGCACTCCTCGTCCTGCCCATCACTAATACATCCAACCACCGCAGAACTGTCAGAGTATTTCTGTAGGTGGCATGACCTGGAGTTGTGCTGAGAGTCTGAGGTGTACAAGGTGAACAGGAATGAAGACAGACCAGTCCCCTGTGGAGCTCCTGTACCGCATATCACCCGATCTCAAAGAGCACTGCACATTCTCACATACTGCAGCTGGTCTTTTTGGTTGTCAGTAATTCATGAGTTGTTGAATGTGTGCATTTACTGACATTTCCTGTAGCTTCTTTCTCAGCAGCAGCGGCTGAATCATGTTAAATGCACTGGGGAAATCAAAGAGGGTGATCTTCACCATGTTGCTCTCTGTAGTATGTAGATGACTGCATCATCCGCTTGCAGATTTGATCTGCATGCAAACTGCAGAGGGTCAAGAGATGTCTTCACCCATGGTCTTAGTTGGCAACTAGTTGGTAGTCATTGAGCTCTGAGGGTGTCAACAGTGATTTGGTTGTAAAATCTGAATCTGGTCTTTTATCTAAGGATAAATGTAGTGGAGTACAGAGTACCACACCTTGTAAATATAGTGTGGAAATATAAGGCTGCAAAAGGAAACGTTCAAGGAAAGGAAGTAGTAGACTCAAAGAGGCTATTATTAGCGATGCACAGATTGCGAAATGTTTAAATTACTAGAAGGTCAAGAACCAATGCCAATAACAAGATTTTATTTACTTATTTGTTTATTTATTTATTATTTCTTCCACTGTTTCAGGGGGACTTGTTTTGGATAGTACTTAATTTGTTAAACACCCCTAAATTTGTCATAGCCAATCACAGGTGAGTGTGTGGCGCACACCAAATTCAAATAGAAGGATGGCAAAAAAGAAAAGAAAAAAAAAAGTCATAAACTGACACCATACATTTTATAAAAAGCCATTTTCTCCTTGTATGTATACAGCCAGCAGAGGACGACAGAAAGACAGCAGCTCCTCCTGTGACTGACCAATGAGCTCCCAGAACACTGAACGAGTGGGCGGGACCGAACCGGGCCAAACGCAAACATGGCGGCTCCCTTAGATGATGATATTGAGTCTAACAATCAGGACTACTATTCACTGCTCAACGTTAGGAAAGAGGTAAAGTTAGCTCCGTGTTTATCAGTGATGTCCGACGTCAGCAGACTTTTTGCTGTGACCTCTTTGTTGGGTTTTAATGAGAAAGCCCGTGTGCTGTCATCCTCCACCCGAATTACGCTTCTCTCAGTCGGCACCATCATCGTTAGAGGTTGAGACCGGTCGATGCCGCAGATGCATGTCAGGCAGGCTTTTTATGTACTTTAAATGGATGTAGGCGCTGGCAGAAATGCTACGATCGTCTCGAAGAACATCCTCTGAAATCTGAGTTTTCCTAAAAACTGTGGCGAATATGAGCTGTGTGGATTGTACTTGCTCATCTAAGAAACATTAGATAGCATTAGGTACACACTCTTTAGCTTAACGCGTAGTGCATTATTACACTTTTTGTTAATGGCTTTTTAATGTAAACGCCTGCTGGCTGTTTTTCACTCTTGAATTTGGACGCACTAATGCAGCAGTGGTGTTTCAGCTCTCAATTAACTGATTAGTCAGTTAATTGATTGAATAGACATTAATTCAAGAGTTTGTGGTAATTATTTTCAGACAAAAATACCCAACAGTTGCTGTTTTAGTTATTTTAATTAGTCAGTCATTCTCAGGGGTGACACTTGTCCTGTCTCCTGCCACAGGCCACAGCTGAGGAGCTAAAGGCATCTTACCGGAGGCTATGTATGCTCTACCATCCAGACAAACATCGAGACCCAGAGCTGAAAAGACAAGCTGAGCAACTTTTCAACCAGGTTCACCAGGCTTATGAAGGTGAGGAAGCTCATAGGTGTAAAGCATTTAGTAGGTATAGTTGAACTTGTGAAATCAATTGTCTGTCTTCGGGATCAGTGGATGCTGACGGCTGAAAATGACATGCAAAACATGTGCATAAACCCTCTTTCCCTCACCTCAGTGCTGAGTGATGCTCATTCCAGAGCTATCTATGACATCTTTGGGAAGAAAGGGCTGGAGGTGGAAGGCTGGGAGGTATGTTTTCAAACATAATCTACTTTTCTTGCATTTGAGTGGTTTTTCGCTGCTACGTGGTGTGTCTGCATCACCCGCACTTTGTGATTCTGTGTAGGTGGTGGAGAGGAAGAGGACACCGGCAGAAATTCGAGAGGAATATGAAAGGCTACAGAGAGAGAGAGAGGAGAGGAGACTGCAGCAAAGAACAAACCCTAAGGTTTGCAGCATCATAACAGCACAAAACAGCCCTGTTTTCACTGTGGAGTATTTCTGCGTTCATTTCATTATGTCTCGCACTCTTTTCCTTTTTTTTTAATTAATCCTATCAATCTGTTTGTCACTGCATCATTTTTCAGGGCACCATCAGCGTTGGTGTGGATGCAACAGACCTGTTTGACCGCTATGATGAAGACTTTGAAGAGATGCCAGGAGGAGGCTTTCCTCATATTGAAATCAACAAGATGCATATTTCTCAGTCTATAGAGGTACAACAAACATTCACTTAGCCATTACTGTCCACCCACGTGCTAGCCTGAGCCAAGATCACATTGGTATTCTGTGCTGTCTGTCGTTCTGCAGGCTCCTTTGACGAACTCTGACACAGCAGTGCTGTCTGGTTCGCTCTCCACGCATAATGGGAATGGAGGAGGAAACATTAACATGACCGTACGCAGGGTTATGTCAGCCAAGGGCTGGGGGGAGGTACGCACAGGCAGACACATTTACAGAAAGAAGCACATTAAAGTTTTGTTTTAATGAGTAGGAACTTGTCCATCCGTCTCTTTATACCTCTAAGGAAGTCTGTGTGTCTATCCAGGTTTTTGGGCGCATTGTCTCAGGAATGCTTTGAAGGAATTTCCTCAAAATGTAGCACAGATGTCCACCTGGACTCGAGGAGAATCTGGGTAGAATTTGGTGGCCAATGATCAAGGTCATTGTGACCTTGATCATTAACCACCTTTAAACTGAAGTGATTGTACAGATCTTCCATGGTTGAAGGACATGAATCATGAAAGTTCCCATTAAAGACCAAACGGAAACTTGCACTTTAACTAGTTGGGAATCATACACCTGAGATTACACCTGGTAATTCTTGCAGACATGATGTATGTAGTGCGTAAGGTGGTAGGTTCAATTTTCGTACCCTCCTACAATATCTTCCTTCCGTGTACCGTGTACTGCATTTGTTGCAGGTGGAGTTTGGTGCGGGAGACATACTGGGACCTCTTATTGGGTTAAAGGTGTTTCGGAATGTCACACCCCGGTGGTAAAGCCCAACTTTTTGTCAATAATTTGTCAAACTGCAAAACTGCATTCTTCTTTCATATCTCCTTTCTGTATGATTGTTTTCTGTTCAGTTTCATGACAGCCCAGTGCGGTTTACAGTTCTCACCTCGAGGTTTGCGACCAAGTTGTTCTCTGATGACAGCGCGGCACCTGGATCAGAACACCATGGGTTATCTTCAGTGGCGCTGGGGGCCCAACAGCGCCATGACTACCAGCCTGGTCCGAGACACCAAGAGCAGCCACTTTACTCTAGCTCTGCAGGTACATTTAAAGATAAGCATGCACACAAAGGCTGCAGTAGTACTATGTCATTACTTTTATTAATTTGATCATTTTTTCCTTATTATTTCTATTCTTTATTGCTGTTCTCCTGGCTTCCCAACCTGCTTTGTCCAGCTGGGCGTGCCACACTCCTACCTGATGATGAGCTACCAGTACAAGTTCCAGGATGAAGACCAGACCAAAGTTAAAGGCTCTGTCAAGTATGTGTGTAAAGAGTGTCCTGAACATGCATACATGGAAAAAATAGTTTGCTGATATTGTGTTTGGGGTCATTGCCCAGTTGCATTATTGTGCTGAGATGCTGTGTTTGGTTTTATCCAAACATACAATGAAAGTTATAGAAATACAGTTTCACTTTTTCTTCTTGTTAGCATATTCAATATCATAACAATAGCTTAGTCACAGAGCTAATGCAGATTTAAGACAAAAACTACACAGAATGATTAAAAGCCATGATCTGTATCTCTCAATGTCTTGCATTAATGGAGAAATTATTTTAAAAGTGAATGTAACATCAAACTTTTTAAACATGCTGTTATCTCACAACAGTGATCACCACTTATAGTAGCTCTAAAAGTCCAATTGTGGCCATGCTATTCTCTTTACTAGCTTCCTAGTTTCATTTATCTCATGGTCCCTGTTCACTTCTGTGTTCCCGTGTTTCTAGGACAGGCTGGTTTGGCACTGTGGTAGAATATGGAGCAGAGAGAAAGATCAGCCGACACAGTATACTGTCAGCCACTGTCAGCATTGGGGTCCCGCAGGGAGTTACACTCAAGATCAAGTACGGGCGATCTACAATGTGGTCTCACTGTACTGTGTGTCTTTGCCGCACTGCATGATTATCTTATAAGAGTGTGCTTACATTTGGGGTTATGTAGGCTGGCACGTGCAAATCAAACATACCTGTTCCCAGTCCATCTGACTGATCAACTGCTGCCCAGCGCCGTCTTCTACGCCACTGTTGGACCTCTACTGGTGTACATGGCCGTCCACAGGCTGATTGTTATCCCGTACACACAAGCACAGAAAGAACAGTGAGTAAAAGTCCTCTGCCTCAAACAGCATCTCACATTGTCCCAGCAGAAGAAAATCTTGGTTCCAGGCTTGTTCTCAAAAACTCGTAAATAAGAAAAGATCATTTTCTATTAATCATCACCCGGTTCTCCTTTACTTTTCTGTATTTAATGTAATTGTTTTTTTTACACTTAATGAATAACATGATGGCCAAACTTTGTCCATCAGATAAAGGTGATCAACTTTCCTGATTTGGGGTGGGGGGGGAAAGAGCAGCATTTCTGTTGCGGGTGTTCTTAATACTAGAGGGACTTCTTTCATGCTTACACTGTCATCACAGACGCCTCCAATGTAAATCCCAGCGGGTGATTGTTGTCTGTCTCTGTGCCTCTCAGAGAGCTGGAGCTGCAGAGGAAGAGCTCTGCCACAGACATTGCCAAGAAGAAGCAGGAGGCAGAGTCTGCCGTGAGTACTCGCATGCTGAAACACAGTTCTTTATTGTGTGTGGGGGATAATTGATCATTGTTTCTGAGTTCAGCTCTCCTCATTATGAACTCATGACTGAATCCCGCCATGAAAGCTCGCTACAATCCTATCCTGATTTTGCTCTCTTTCTAACCCCCCCTCCCCTCCCGCCTTCCCTATTTTTTTTCCTCCCTCGGCCCCTCTGCAGGTTGTGCTGATGCAGGAGTCTGTGAGGAGAATCATAGAAGCAGAAGAATCCAAGATGGGTGAGGGTACACACACACACACACACACACACACACACACACAAAATCATTGCACAGAGTGGAAAAACTGATATTTTTTTAAGTTTCTACCCACTCAAAACTTGGTAAAAATCCATATAATTGAAACACATGTCGAAGTAGCTGTCACACTACATAATGCACTGTAACTTTAGATCCTGTCTGTCTGACTCCCATAACATCATTGCTGTGAAAGCAAATCATGATGGACGTATTTTACTTTTTAGGCTTGATCATCCTGAATGCTTGGTATGGGAAGTTTGTGTCAGACACCAGCCAGAAGCAGGAGAAAGCCAAGGTCATCGATGTGACCGTGCCTCTACAGTGCCTCGTCAAAGACTCCAAACTCATCCTCACTGAGGCCTCTAAGGTGCGTCAAACCAAACGAAGGCCTTTCTTTCTGCATCTGATGTAGATCTGCATGCACTGCTTTTAAACTGTTTCTCTGTGTGCAGTCAGGGTTGCCCGGTTTCTACGACCCTTGTGTAGGAGAAGAGAAGAGCCTAAAATTACTCTACCAGTTCAGGGGTGTCTTGCACCAAGTCATCTCTGCAGACACTGAGTCGCTACGGATACCCAAGCAATGTTAGTATGCGAGACTATTAAGAGCAACATTATTTACAATATCATTCAACAGCACAGCATCTGCTTGCATCCGTGTTCAGATTATTAGTGTGCGTTTTTGTCTTATCAGCTCACAGAATTGAGTCCGAGTCCTAGAGGGCAGTGCTGTCGGAGCACGGCGAGGCAAACGGACTGTGTGTGAACAGAAGAACCCAAGAATGGAGGGGGTCACATCGAAAATAAGCTGGCCTCTCCTCTGGCCTTCTTCTGTTGTGACGTTAGCAAATCCGATAGTTCCTCCACTACTCGTTTTTTCCTGTGGGCCAGCAGAATTCAGTCAGCACTGACAAGGTGTTGCCCTTTGTGTCCCCACACCTGAAAGAGCTGCTCAAATACCTGCCTGCTGCAGAGGAGAAGACCCTACAACCCTACAGACCTACAACATAGATTTATATATGCACTACACAGGAAGGGCCTGACACTCCCTCAGTAATGAGCTAAAAGTGGGGGCTCTAATTTACCCCATATCATTGTAGTCTTTGTCCTATATGTGTATCACATTGATAGTTTTGATCTAATATTGGTATGGCATAGTCATTGCAATAATTCATGTAAATATTTCTGGTCAGAGATCACGTCTCACTAACCCCGAGGCTGGCCACGACTGAGGAATGACTAAACTCGTGGTTTTTTAAATTTCTCATCATCTGCTCAAAAAAATCATCCTAATTTATTTATGATTTTAGTGCCGCTATCTGCTGCTCACTGTGGTGCCGGTCCGCAGGTGCTAACTGGTGCTCTGAACTTGTATCTGTGAAGGCTGAGATGTGGAAGAAAGGGGAGGGCTTGCTCAGGGAGGGAACGCGAGAGTTGCCCTTTAATGGTAGTGTTCCAACTAAAGAGAGGGAGAGAAGCTCAAATTCCACATATTGATTTTTAATATCTATTCTAGACTGCAGTTTAAAGGCAGAAATTCAACTTGGATTTGATTTGCGTCAGTGTTTATTGATTGACTGTGCAGCTGCAGCCAAAACAGAATTTTCTATAAGGACTTTAAAAACAGTGAAGGTTATAGTTTGTACTTCTCTGATGTATATCTGGAACAAATCCAGTGGTAGCAGTAAAATACTGGCATGGATTTGAAACATAAAAAAAAAAACTTATTTGAACTTGGATTATTTTGTAATTGGTTGGATGCAAATGGGAGAAGATCAGCACTTTTGCCACATGTAGCTCATTTGCTGCTGATGTAATTAATTGAGCTTAACACGTTGGCAATGAAATCAAGCCCAGCTGCAGTCACAGATCAGATGATTCCCCCTTTATACTCCCAGCTGTCATATCTGTAACAGGGCTGTGCATATGCAAGCCACTTTACAACCCACCTCTACCTTTCATGGTTTGTATTGATCTGAATTGATCATTCTTATACACTATATTGCCAAAAGTATTTGCTTGTCTGGGTTCACACACTTACGAACAACCCGTTTTTAATCCATAGAGTTTAATATGATGTCGGTCCACCCTTTGCAGCTATAACCGCTTCAACTCTTCTGGGAAGGCTTTCCACAAGGTTTAAGAGTGTGTTTATGGGAATTTGTACATTTGTGAGGTCAGATATGATGTTGGATGAGAAGGCCTGGCTCACAGTCTCCGCTCAGATTCTTCCCAAAGGTGTTCCGTCAGGTTGAGGTCAGGACTCTGTGCAGGCCAGTCAAGTTCTTCCACACCAAACTTGCTCAACCATGTCTTTATGGACTTTGTTCTGTGCACTGGTCTGTAGTCATGTTTAAACAGGAAGGAGCCTCCCCAAACTGTTCCCACAGAGTTGGGAGCATGAAATTGTGAAGCATTACGAGTTCCTTTCACTGGAACTAAGGGGCTGAGCCCAAATCCTGGAAAAACAACCCTACACCATAATCCCCGTCCACCAAAATTTGCACTTGGCATGATGCAATCAGACAGACAAGTACCGTTCTCCTGGCAACTGCCAAACTCAGACTCATCCAGTGGATTGCCAGATAGAGAAACCTGATTCATCATTCCAGAGAACACGTCTCCACTGCTTTAGAGTCCAGTGGCAACATGCTATACACCACTGCATCTGAAGGTTTGTATTGTACTTGGTGATGTAAGGCTTGGATGCAGTTGCTCTACCATGGAAACACATTCTGTGAAGCGCTCTACACACTGTTCTTGAGCTAATCCGAAGGTCAGATAAAATTGCAGGTCTGTAGCGATTAACTCTGCAGAAAGTTGGCAGTCTGTGTGGACTATACACCTCAGCATCTACTGACTCTGCTCTGTGACTTTTATGTGGCCTACCACTTTGTGGCCGAGTTACTGTCATTGCCAAATGCTTCCACTTTATTATAATAACAACTATGACAGTGCCACGCTGGAATTCACTGAGCTCCTGAGAGCGACCTGTACTTTCACAAATATTTGTAGAAGCAGTCTGTATGCCTAGGTGCTTGATTTTATACGCCTGTGGTCATGGAAGTGATTGGGACACCTAAATTCAATGATTTGAGTGGGTCAGTGAACACTTTTGGCAATATAGTGTACCTGTTGTCAATAATATCTACTCTATTTTGTGCTGGGGTCTTGCTGCTGCTCTCTGAGGTGGAGAGACCCCAGAACAAAGGCACAGGTTTCCATTGACTCCAGTGGTTTTGAGCAACTGAACCGTAGCCTCACCAAAACCACAAGGCTATATTGTCTGAATTAGGTGTTACAGTGTTTTAGTTAGTCATATATTTTAATTTAATGCTATTCTCCCTCAAGCTTTCATTTAAAACAAATCAGACTCAAATTCATTTTAAACGACATGCCACTCTGTATTTGCAGAGGGCTTGTATTACGATCATTTAGATGATAATAAAAATATTTTGGTTACTCCCTTATTCACAAAGCGTCGCCACTGCAGGTGGCACCACAAAGTTAATTTGGCAGATTTTTACACCACCTCAATTCCTTGGGGAATTCTGACACATTGCCCAAGGGATTTATGTCTTCTCTTAGGACTGAACACGGGATCTTTTGCTTGCAAGGCGAATGTGTGATGAAGCCACTTTAGGTGGTAATACATGCACTAATTCTCCTTGGCTGTAGTTATTTGTTCCTCTTAATGGGGAGGTTAAAAAGGCAAAATATCCTATGATACACCTAACTGCTGAGAAACCAGAAGGTGATGTAGCATAAAAGTCCCAAAGATTTTAAGATTAGTTTCTGTCCTAAACTATTATTTCTATCAGTAATCACAACAATAAGCAGATTCTATAACTACAGTGGTTTATTCATAAGCTTTTAGGGAAATGTAATTTTTTGCAGAAAATGGACAGCATTTGGAACAAGTGTCAGAGGATGACTGTCACCAAACCTAACTGTGGTACACTTTTACTAAACTGGAGTTTGCATTAAGAAATACTGATTAATGCAGGTGACTTCATATGGTGTCCTTTTGATTTTCCACTAGTCCATTTCTATGAATAGCATACACAACCAGAAGGTGTGGGTAGGCCTAAAATAATAATGATGATGGAGAAAGCAAGTTTTGTTGTCATGTTAGAGAAAGGGAGAGCTGGTAAACTGCTCTTTGGTTGGGATTACTCTGCACTAATTGTTTGAAGTATTTGTCTTTATTTATGTTGTTTTAAGTGTGATGTAAAGTGTTCTTGGTCAACTCATCTGTCACCTCTGCTCTGGTGCCACCCTGAGGCCTGCAGAAAGACTGCTCCCTGCTGTTACATTCCAACCCATCATCCAAACTGACTGGTCGTAGTATGTAAATGTTATGAATGGTTTCAGGAGCCTGTTTTCGTGTCCTGTAAAGACAATAAACATGATTAAAACATGTTTGGCATTTGATTACAGGACCACGCACCCTCCAGAGTCAGAATACACTGGAGTATTACACCCACCCCACCAAAAAGAAAAAAAAACAAGTTAAAATGGTAACTCTTTATTTACAATAGTTTCACAGAAACAGTTTGCACCACAGTACAGACAACGCTTTCTCAGTAAGAGGATAGAACAACCCAGGATCAGATTAAACAAGCTTTATCACAATGAGCTTTTTTTTTTCCTCCAACAATTTACACTAATGTCTTTAAGACGCACACTCAAAATTATGAGCTTGTGTCTGAAGGTGTCTTCAGATTCTCTTCAAGACATGCATGTCCTGAGAAACAGCAAAAGTGATTTTAGTTCTTCAAATGTCTTAAAAACATAACTTAGGCGACTGCTGGGTACAAACCAGTTAACAGACATTTGTAAATACCAGAAGAGAGTGCACAGATGAGTTTAATCATTCAAACTCTTGGAAATTCTTGTTCTTTACAAAAAAAACCAAACAAACAAACATTCGTCTGTTTTAGTCGTTCCCTGGTCAACTCTTTGATTCTGCATTGTAAAACCCCATCACGGACAAATATCCAAGGATCTGAGTCTAAAATCTGTCACTCTACAGTATGGCTTTTATGCATTTATTTATATATATCCAGAAACACACACAAGTCCCAACAGCAGATGGCACATGAATAACAAAGCTTAAAGTTTTTTTTTATCCAAACGGGAGCAAGTTTTCCATCAATGGTACTCCATATCGAACCAAATACTGCAATGAAAACGTTAACGGGAGGCGATTACTGACTGAGATCTGTTCTTCTGCTCTGACCTTCCAGAGACAAACAAACCACCACTACCATGGTACTAGGGGTGCACCGATTTGAAAATTCAGAATCAATACAGACACTTAAAATAAAAATCTGACTTCCATTTATTTATGTTTATTATTATTGAGCATTACTCACTTTGGGCCAGGGTGACAAATGAATCCTTATAATAGGGGAAGGAAAAAAAAAATCTGTATGCTACATGTCAGAGGGCAAGTGTAGACAACAGCCCCGATTCTCACAACATTGTGTAGAGTTAAAAATGTAAAAACAGCTCAACAGGGCCAACATGGGCCAGTACCAGTGTGTGGCTGATACATCAGTGCATCCCTACATGGTGCTTTGCAAAAAAAAAAAAAACAAACCATGGAGATTGGTTCAGACAACTCATAGCAGCACATGCATCGCCAACACCCTCATTTAAACGCTCGCGTGCATAATTTCAACTGGAAATCTTCATCGAAAACTGAAGATTTCCGTTCTGACACCATTCCAGTTAAAGATATGTTTTTTTTTTTCACCTGTCAGTACTCCAAACATGACTGTGGTTCCCTTCTATAAATATATTTGTCTCTGAAAACTTTGTCAAGAGCATGAAGCGGTTAACTAAAATCATACTGACCAGAGATAACAGGATACACTTATACTGAAAACCTATCTGATTCTTGTCATTTGCCTAACTTTTCTTTTTTTCTAAACTGTTATATAACAATTTCTTTATTAGGAACAAATCTGGTCAGCGAAGAAGTGTGAAAGCTTCCGTGTATGGCTGAGTAACGTGTTGATTCAGAGGAATATCAGTGTCTGGAAGACAAGATCTTGGTTCAGCTGTATGGGCTAATAGCCTCAATGATATTCTTGAAAATGTCTTAAGCAAGAAAAGCAGAACAACAAACCGATGAAGCAGATGCAGACTCTAGCCTCTTATCCTACATCTTTGTTCTATTCGATTATACCTCAGCTTAATACTATAGCACCATCTGAAGCAATTGACACAAGCCTCAACTTGTTTTCCTGTTTTAAATGGTTAATTATGTAACATCAATAGAGGCATCATAGAGAAATCAAATCCAGTTTAATCAGCTCAGAAAGACACACCCGTCTCTGAAAAAAAGGT
>VUQG01026685.1:6270-43053 GCA_015106755.1 Etia nguti | reverse complement strand
CAGCTTGGCCTTAGTTTTTTTTTTTTTCAAAACCGCTAGTTTCCTTGGGCAACCTCTACATATAATAAAAGATGAAAGAATAGAGAAATTGCTTTTTTTTATAACTGCAGGGGTGTTGAAAGACTCTACTGTTTGTGTATGCAACTTGCAAAGTTATCAAAATCTCTCAGCTCGGGAGAAAGAACAGACAAGTCATTCTACAAATATTAGAACCTTCGTATGAAAAATCTAAAGTTTGCAAAATGTATTGTACTTTTGTAAACAGAGTAATTAAGGCAAGCTGCCATCATCTCAGGGCGGAGATATTTCATTTCAGCACCGGTCTAACTGCAAAAGCAGTCAAGCACACCCTAATATCTATCCGCCCTCACAGCTAATCACACAAAACCACAAGGAAGGAGAGAGAGGAAGGGATGAGATGAACTGAGATAGTGAGAATGTGTCACCTCTCCATTTTTTCACACTTTTCTGAAATAGGGGTGACAAACAGGCGAGTGCCATTTGTGAGCAGGCGGATTGTGACAAGATTTCCGTCAGGGCTGGCAGCTCTAATTAGAGGACTAGAGCAGGCAGGCTGCGAGAGAGCATCACTTAAGCTAGAAGGGTCAAAGGTTCAATGAAACATTCTCTAGCATACAATACAATACAGTGCATATTATACACAGACACTACATAACTCTAGACGACAGTACTAATGCAAGTGGAAAGGCTAAATACAGTGTATGACCTTCAAGAGACTTTTTTGGAGCTTTAGCTCCTGTGATAGTAGTTATCATAAAAATAGAAATTGTTTCATGTCTATTGATGCAAATTGCTGCTATATATAGAACTGTATAAAGTCTTGAGACACTTATCATTTCTTTATATTTTGCTAAAAAAATGTTTTAATGTGCTAACAATCATCATATATTAAACATCATCTTGACAGTTAAGATGATGTTTGGGGGTTTGATGATGTATTGAAGTAGTACAACCATCTTTTTATTACATTGATAATATGTTTACTGGAGCTGTTGCAAATTAGATTTTTCCGCATGGTATTGGATAGTTGATTAAAAAAATGAAATGTGACACTGCTTTTCTATGTTCATAATTCCATCAATTTTGACAAGATCTACAACATCACTGTCTGAAATTTTGCCTTAAACAAGGACGTGTTTTATCTCTCTCCTGACCTCCAAAATTTGATTCAAAAATTTCTGATTTGTACTCATCACTCCATAACACCAGTTAAGTCTAGCCCTTATATAATTGTCATATTTAAACTTTTTCTCCTTATTTTCCTTCCTTGAGAATGTGACAGCCACCCTTACATTTTGCTGGCTTTGATGAACACTAAATGGGTCAGCTGTTACAATTCACTTTGCATAATCCTTGTACTCCTCTGTGTGCAATTATACTCAGTTGTCTGTTCTTACCTGTCTGTTCTCAGGTACATTTTTCCATTTTTTTTATGATGAATGAAACTAATGGTGATGTTGTGATTGAAAGTTGCACTGGATTGTTCCACATCCCAAGCAATACACAAACACATACAAACCCACTTCACATGTTCCCATTTACAGGAAAACAGCAACTGGAAAAGGTCCACATGAGTCAACTGGCACATATAACACTGGAATGTGACACCCCCCTTACACACACACACACACACACACACACACACACACAAAACTGCTTGCTCAGTTGGGGCTGCACACTGTGGGCTCTCAGTCTTCAACAAACTGATATCCTTTAAAGACTGCCGCAGGCAAGGCCAGTTTACACATATACAACTCGACAGGCGAGCCAGGAGGAAACAAGACCAATGACCCGGATAGATCCATTCACATGCAAAGACTGAAGAAAGCGAGACATGAAAAGTCTCTTTGTCATTTTGTCTTTTTTGAATAAATCTTTTACAATTACTTGTTTATTTTTCAAAAACAAACATCAATGGTATTATTATTTAATAAAATATATTTTTCTTCTTAACCTTTATTTTTATTTTCTTTTTATTGTTAATCAATGTAGAATGTGACCCTTTTTTGTCACTCTGAAGTGGGGTATGCAAAAAAAAGTTTGAGAACCAAACCAAACTTTTAAAAAAGTTAATACTTCAAATGTTCTGAAGTAATTTAGACCTTTTCATTTGAGCAGATTTGTCCTCATTGTGCTTTGGCAAGGTTAGGTCAGTTTTTTTTTTAGAAATGGCCAACTGACATTTTAATAAAAATCTGTTAAATAAATGTTAAATCTAATAATCCCACTTCGGCTAAGAAATAATCCATGGTTTTGGTTAAATCAAAATTAAGATGTTGCATCTCAAGTCTCTATTATTAAGAAGAATACAATTGTTCAGTAGCCTTAACAATGTGCTGTGACTGGCTAACCATAATATTAAAAACACGTTATAATGATGCAGTCAATAGAAGTTTGTACTACATTGTAAGGGTTAGGGTATTTTAGTTAAAAACAAATCGAATTAAAACTGAGGGAATGTACTTTGGTCAGTTACATTTTCTTTTAATAATACTTGCATTTTTTCATAGGGTAAGAGGGTAATTTAGAGTAGGTTTAGAAAGCTGGAACATACATTTAGGAGAGGCACTAACCACTCAGCTATCTGTAACAGTAGCACAGAATTTATAGCTCCAACGCTGCAGTGGTAGGATTATGATACACTCTGAGACTCAGTTTTGTGCTTGTTGAAGCCAGTAACAGAGTTCATAAAAGAAATGAAAACAAATTCACCAATACAAAATTTAATAAATCTTGAATAAAGACAGCAACAAAATCAAGCATATATTACAAGAGATAAATTAGCAATAATTTACATAAACTCCACTGTTTTTATTGAACAAGCCATGCCATTCACAATTTCTTCATTGGAATTCAAGGTTTGTTATCTCATACATGTTAAGTTAACTTTACTAACCAATGTGAATGAGCATATTTGCAAATAAAATACCCCCTCTCTGTTTTTCATCGTCAGTCTAAAAAGCCAGCAACCACAACTCTGAAAATGCAACAGATACAGCAGAGTAAAAAATGGCTTCCTCATTAGAGGGTTACATCTGTTCTATATTCTGTCTAGTGTATATTTCAGGCAGCAATTTCACCAGCTAACTGTTATCACACAGTTAAAACAAAAGTGCAGACAGTATTTGGAGACCAGAAAATGTTTTATGTAAGTAAAGCTAGGAAAACTGCATCTGTAAACTTTTATTGTTATGAATAGAATTTAATTTAATTGAATAGCACAGGACAAAGCAAGACTGCTAGAGGACTGACAAAGCAAATGATTTTCTCAAAATCTCGTAAGTGGCAGTCTATTAAGCACTTCCATCTACCCAATATGGACCCTATTCCACCAGAACATGGTGATGTTCGTAAACGATAATCTAACAGTGTGACCCAGGGTTATGCTTTCAAGATGCTATCTTAATTACCTAAGTTAAACTACAGGGCTTTTTGAAACTATCAGGTAGACCAGGCTTCCTGGCCATGAGTTGACTGGGGAGAGTTGATTTGATAGACAGTTTATCTTTTGCTTTAATTAAGGGCAGATATGGAGGGAGTCATTACAGGTTAATTATAGTCACATTAATTAAGATGCAGAAATGTATAATAATTCTTGTTCAGTGTTGTTATCTACACCAATATACAGTAATTAATTGCATTTCACCTTTGACTCTACCTGTCCACAAAAGATTTTACTTGAGTTTGCATCTCCAGACACTGCTGTCTGGTTGCAGTCGATTTCCTATTAATGTTTTTTCTTTGTCACTGTGATAATTGGCAATAGTCTACCTACAGCACACAAACACCTATCTAATTAGGAGAGCTACCCACAGCTTGGAGACACATCTGAGAGAATCTTAAATGTGATTCGGTACTCCTTTAAAGCTTAGAAAAATCATTCAACCTTATTCATTTATTATTAAAAAATGGTTGTCTTAATGTGACATTTATAATCCAAACGGTGGTTGTATATTCATTTTAATTATGTTACCAGTCGAATGGTCTCCAATTGAGGCTTGCCTGCATGTGTGAATTGCTGCTCTACAGGTGATGCACAGCTATTGAAACAACTCCTTTAAACAAGTAAGATTTTTTTTCATCTCCATATTGTTGATCATTTACTTTTTTGGTTTATGCTTTACGCTTTTAAAGATCTTTCACAAATCACATTGCCAAAATGTTTTTTTTTTTTTTATTCCAATCACATATTAGACATTTGTGATTATAGTATCAAATGTTTGTAGGCTTGTATCTAAGTAATCCTCACCGCTTGGTCCTATACAAAGGATTACAAATGTTACAGCAAATTCCAGTAACTTGTGTTTAAGATGAGGTTTAAAGAAGAGTGGAAAAGCTGAGAGATTAATTCACTACACTTCTCACTGTTTGTTTACATGAGATCAGTTAGCTTTATTTTTCTAGGTGATAGTGTATGAGTAGTGTGCATGTAAACCTGTAAAGTGAAATTTAATTTCTGTGGTGAAAAGAAAAATATGTATTGTTATATATGTATTATAGTCAACTGTACTGATTATTAAAAGTGAATTGCAACTGTCTTGCCAATCAATGCATTAATCTTAAAAAAAAAAAACATAAAATAACAACTAGAGACTAACAGAAGATATCCAACCTGCCATTCAGTGCTGCATCATTGGTTTTTTCTCTCCAACATCTGCAACACAGAATTAGCCTATAATTAAAGGAATCCATATATTATATTATCAATTTTTTCCATGATGTATAATACAATATGTGAGAGTCACATCTATTTTATTATTTCTGTCTTAAGGTTTTGCATTTGAAATCAGTTCTACTCAGTCAATTATGTGTATAAAACTGATGATGGCAAACAGGCCTGAACTCAAAGAGATAAAATGACTCAGTCTAAAGGCCTATAGTGGAGTGGGGATTTCTGAGATGTTGTCAGATGTTATCAGTAATCTCTGCTTATAAACTGCTGAGAAATCTGTGTGCACATGAGTACACAGATAACACTGGCCTGTGTTAGTGCCTTGCTACAGACTAAAATCCTTTCCATTAAAAGCAATGCAGAAATATTAGAAAGAATATGAGTGATCTGAGTGAGGAAATGATATATTTGCAGCACAACCAGTTGAAAGTCAACTACAATTGCAAATGAGACCCCCAGCACAGGTAACACTGTTATATTGTATATTATGCATGCAAACCATAGGTTACATAGACAGTTATGTAACCTTGATAAAAAAGAGACAGAACTCACATCAATAATTGATGAGTTTGTTTGTCATTGCACAAACAGGGAGGAGACTAGAGATTGCAGTTATACTTATCCTGCTTTTAATGATATGATATACAATGATATAGCCTCAAAATGAGATTACAATATTTCAAGGAAATCTGTCTATTTCATGTCTAAATCATATTTAGATCCATAAGTCGAAAATAAATACTGAACAACATTTTATGTGTTAGCAGCTTGTAAGCAGCAGTTTTTATTAGTGCAAACTAAATGAAGGAATTATCTATCTTTCTTTTCTAATCAGCTGCTGTCATTGATGACAGACTACCTAATTCAAAGTATGAATCTATTGCCACAAGGTGCCAGCTGCAACAGCATTATAGTGCAATAGTAATGACTTGACATCAGTCAAATATAAGCCTTGTTAGTGTTTTCCTTGGAAAATTTAAGTCAAAGTATAATATGACTGCTTAACACTTCAGTTGAACAAAATAAGTAACTTAACCTTGTAACTCTCCTGGAAGCTGCACACTAGTCTGTTAGGGTGGTGAGGGTGTTGAAGTAGCTTCCTTTTTAGGTAAATTGCTCAGAATTATGTCTGGACTTATTTCACTTTTGTGTGCACTAGGGAGGGTAAACACACGGTGTCACTATATCACTGATATTGTGATATGACACTTATATTACGCATAAATATCAGTATTTTCGTGGATGGTATAATATGGAACAGCCCTAGGGGCAACTTAGGATAATGAGCCCTGGCAAGATTTGTCTTTATGTGGGTTTATTGCAGTTAGTATTTGCTTATACATTCCAATGTTGAATGAGCCCATTTCTACAAATAATCCCAAATGATGCAGCTGAGGATAGGGACATCGTTGATAAAGGTTTGCATATGCAGAAAGGTATTTCTTACAAATGAAAAAAACTAAAACTAAAATGCTAACAAGGTAATCATATTTGGTAGGGTCTTGTGTATGTAATCAGTGAAATTAATATGATTAGCAAAAGTCCTTTGTACTGATTTGATCTCATCTTTTTATCCTTATCAGCATTATGGGGGGGACTTTAAGAGGAAGCCCAAGTACCCAGAGAGAATGCATGTTCTCCATGGGGAGAACATACAACATTTTTTCAATAACATAGTGAGTTTATTTACAAGTGAATAGCACAACAATTGTCCAACACAAAGTCCACAGTAGTGATGATCCCACTTCCCTAGTGCCTGTGATTCTTCTTGCTCAGTCTCTCCATAGAAACTCTCGGAGGCTCAGCTTGCTCACAGCTTTTAGAGAGGGATTTCTCCACGGGTATCAGCATTCAGAAGAGAAGGGGAAGTTCCAAACAGGTTACAAAGCAAGACAATATGCATGGAATCGGGAACAGGTGTGTGATGTTCAGCAGGTGTGCAGAAACCGGAAAGTGCTAACTTGAGTCCTACCAAGCCACAAAAAACAGAACAGAGGTATACACAAACACACACAAACACGAGAAACACAAGACGGAGAGCAAGAAAAGGAGAGAGAGACATGACAAGTTGGACAGCGAGGACAGAGAGACCATGAAAAATAAACAGTATAAATACTAGAAATTCATACTCTCAAGTTACAAACCTACAAATATATGTAACTGTGACTTCTTTACATTGACAAAAAAGAGAAGGCTAACTCTAGCAATAAGCTGTATGTAGCATAGAAATTATTATACAAGTTTTAGTTTTGATTAATATTTTTAAGTGTAAAAAAATATTGACATCTTAAACATCCCTTTACTGTTATATTATGTAATATTAGGAGAAATATCACACAAAAAATGAAAACAAAAGGAGATCCCTGAATTGGATAAGGTGTTAACAAAATGGATGGATCAGTGTTTTGGTGGTTGCATTTCTACTCATCTCTGCCTTTATTCAGCTAAGGAATCTATTTAAAGTGCAAATATCAGCTACCTTTTGTCAAGAGCAGAAATTCTGACCTTTGGACAAGGATGAGTGAATGAACGAAAGATGATGAATCACCACACTCGTACTCTTCAATCATGAGTTGTGTGATGCGTGGAAATTTTAACTGGAGTTTTAGGGTAAAGTTTGATAAACTCACATTTCAAATCCTACTCTCATATAGAAAGAGTGTAATATATAGCAACGAAAGTAAGAGAGATAACAAACTAATGTTAAGGGCTTAACCACTGTAAGATTGAAATTTACCCAAGGGGGCACCCTGAAGCTCTCCTGCATCAAGAAAACAGCAAGGCAAGAGCCACTTATTTTTGTCAAGTGGCTCCAATCCTTTTGCAAATCTGAAATCTAAAGGCCTTTGAGGCTGATAAAATACAGGCTGATCAAATAAAATACATAAAAGGCACTAATATATAGCTGTCAATCGGTTCGACAGATAGACAAAAAATGGTCAAGGATCTGTGTCAGTTGAATTAAACTGATTTGCATTTAGATAAAATGGACTTGTGATCTGCAGTGTTTGATGGTGTTTATTCTATGTAGGAAAGGCAGACCATTCGTGCCTGTTATAGCTAATGCTCAGCAATATAACTGAAGAGTCAAAAATTGATCATGCACACCAAAATAATGTTCAATTATGAAATAAGACTGGGATGTTAATCTGCTACACAATATGACCTGTGCCACGAGTACAATTTGGGGAAATATTTCCTGTTTTTAAGCTAAAATCAAGAAATAATTGCATAACATAACCTGCTTTTTCCTTTTTCCTGCAAAATGGACTCAATAAAATGACAGTATAATTATTCCTTCTAACCTGTAAAAACTTGAATTGTTAAGCCATTAGATGGGGGTAATACAGAATACAGGAATATGTATTTTAATCTATCTACTGGTAAGTTTTTGTAGGTAAATATAATGACATCATAATTTCAGTTAAATACACTGAAATTCCATTAACTGTAAGGTAATTACACCCTTATTTGCAGGGTATATTGTAAGTGGTATTATAAAATGCTACCTAAAAAGTAAAGTAATGGTGACATGGTGCACATGATGAAGAGTAGTAATCATATTTTGATATTGTTTCCTTAGCTATTGGATAAAATCTATACGATCAACTCTATAAGTGGAGCTGGTATAAAAATTCTAATGTTTATGACAGATTTAGTGTGTGTAATGCTTTTTTATAAAGTTAGTGCTATCATTAAGCCCACATTTAAATTTATACCGAATGCTCTGCATGGTAAGTCCTTAAAAGACAGTAAAAAAACAAAAAAAAACAGAAGTTAAAAAGTATTTTCTTTGATAAATGATATATATAATTTGAAATATCTTTCCTAATAACCTTTATATGATATGTTGATATGTAACAATACATAGTAAGATCAGTAATTTTGGGGGAATCCATCCTTCAAACTTGGGTCCTCTACCAGAGGCCTGGGAGCTTGACAGTCCTGCACAGTATCTTCGCTGTTCCTAGGACTATATGTATATGTGTATATATATATATGTGTATATATATATATATGTATGTGTGTGTATATATATATATATAATTTTTTCATATGGCCAGGTAATCCCTAAACAATTAATGCTATATGTTTTTAAACTCTGTGATCAGAAGAAAGGGAGGTTCACTAACTCTTATTAGATTGCTTTCACCAAATTTTACTGCCTCCTTCAGGGCAAATCTTAGACACATATTGACAACTGAGGTTATCTGTGGACTAACAGCCTAAACTCACTAAGGTGCCCACAGGTGTTTGTCCTACAGCAGCACTTATAGCTAAGATTATGCACTCAAATTGGGAAGAGTATATTACCCACAATCCAGTAACATAAAATATTTATTATAATTTTTTAAGTATAATTTTTCAATACACCTAGTACTATTAGTGTATGCAAACAAAGAAGCATTTTGATCAAAATCATCTGGTTTAACAAAAGTTGTAAAGATGGCATTTTTACAGTTTCTTATAGCACTGCTATGCTGTAAAGCAGCTGACATGCATCTCACCAGTGTAGAACAGATAAAGCTCCCGACCTTTGTACTACTGGCCTTTGAATGGGTGTGGTTATAAAAGATGAGAATTTCTAACAGTGTGGGTAGACAGACCTCAAAGCTTATGAAGACACGGTTACCAGGTAACTGTGAAAGTGAAAAGGTGACCAATTCTGAGTGCCTAAGGACACATCTCATCTACAGACAGACTTGATAACTTCTTCTTTAATGATCCTTTAAGGGTCATTTAAATTAGAGACCCACAGGAAGGTAAATGAGAATGAATCGAGATATAATCCCCAAACACTATAGACTTCATCAGTATGAGGCCACAGATATATCTCTTTTAAAGGTTCCTTATGTGGGAAGGTGGAAGCTCTCCAATGACAAACCTATTATCTGTCACTGCTCAAGGTTAAAGTCACTAGATCCATAGAAATCAGAATTGGAAAATAGGTTACTTCTACATGAGCTTGGGTTTTTATCATATCTGAAACTGTTATAGATGATCAGTGTCATTATGAATGATGAGGTCTCACTCTCGTTATTCAAAATGCTAGTGAAAAGTGAGGATGACTTTCATTTCCTCTTAAGATACCATCTTTTCTGTAGCTTGCACATGTAAATGAGTAGAATAGAAAATCTTCGGTAGTAGGTCATACGGCTTCAAGTTCAGTATGTTTAGCTACAATGTTTCATCTAGGAACTGAAATGGCTCATGCATTGACTGGAGAATGCTGGAGCTGACAGTGGTACTTAATTTTAAAAAAAAACAAATCAGTTTTTATGTCCATTTTATTTTTTACTTAATGTATGACAGCATTTGAACTTGGTTATGGTTATGTTTTTAAATAAAAATAAGTGTTGCCAAATAGTACTAAATTTGAAGAAATAGCAATGAAGACAAAATTGCATTTTTCAATAGTATTAAATGAAATAGAGGATTACTTTTGACAATTTACAAATTATGCAAGGGAATTAGAAAATTATTCCATTTAGCATGCAGAGGACAATTTATGATACTTGTTTCCCAAAGCTATTCTAATTATTATCACATGTGATGCTATATAAAGCCAAAACTTGACCAGATAATTTTTTTTTTTTGAAAAGAAAAAAATCAGGTCCTTATTAGTCCAATGCAATCCTCTGAAATTTGAGAATCAAGGCTGTCGGCCCAATGAATATCCGACGTTAATTATCTTTAGTCCCCCATGTATCACTGGTAGAAACCCTCCTTTACCTACTAGCAAAATAACTAGATTATTATCATTCACTATAATCAGTGATAAATAGAGAGCAATGCACTTTTTTAAATCCACATCTGCTGGTTAGGTGGGTATGTTTATTTCTTGTTTTTGCCTAAACTCAACCAAACACCATAAAATTCCCTTTAATTCATTTCAATACAAGTTACATAGTGCCAAACCATTACAACAGTTATTTCAAGGTGTTTTATATTGTAAAGACCCTAGAATAATACAGCAAAAACCCCAACAATATAAAAAGTAAATAAGTGTAAAAGCCAAGGTAAAAATTAATAGTAATTAAGGTAGATAAAGAAAGGGGGTCTTAAATTAATCTCTCACAGCTGAATGCCAATTCATAGTTTTCAGTCACATGATTGACTCGTTACCCTGGTGGGTAAAACATCACTGCAGCATGGTGGGCAATAGTGGACAGCATATAGTACTGTAGGGCAAAAGTGCTTTTTTTTTCACCTGTCTCAAGCCAAGACTACTTGGATCATTTATTGAAGAGCAAGAAAGATCTGAAAAGAAACTACAAATACTTGTGATCTATATTCTGACCCGGTAGTATTATTGAAATCCCTGAAAACTCCCTGAGAACTCCAGTTCGTTGACATCTACAGTATGTGTATCTTGTAGAGCAGTGTATCCCCACCTTTTGGAGCCACGGCACATATTTCACATTACAAAAATCACACACCACCAAAAAAAAATGTCACAAAAAGCATATTTAAAATTTTTCCCCACACACCAGGTATAGCGGAATTGGTTCGATTTATCCCCAGTATACCTTTTTTGCTTTCTTCTGACCACTACTCATGCAAGGGCCTTCATCTGGGTCAGAATTTCCTCCAGGACCCAGGTCAGATTGACTACTTTTTATTAATAGTAGCAATATTTAACTATTGCTATTTGACTGCATTGTCTCACTCACAGCATGACTATTAGGTAATTTCTTCTTCGTCTTCTTCTGTTTTACTGGCAGTTGGCAACCCATATAATTAGAGCAGGTAGTTGTACTGCCCTCTAGTGGAAGAGAATGTAAGTGTTCTCACGCCTGTGGCTTAGAGTACTAATCAGGTGGAACCAGATAATCTTCCACAGTGGGTGGGAAACACTGTTGTAGAGAATCCTTCCCTTACACTGCTGCCTAGATGAAAGTATACATCTGTAGACAGCTACATCTATTTTTGCTGGATGGGTTAATAATGAAATAGTGTGGGAGGCGAAGTGCAAAAAATTGTTTATTGTTAAAGCAGAGGTAAGCACTACATAAATCTTACATTTTATCACAATTTCACACATTGCCATGTTGATCAGTTTCATTATATTTATTTTGCAACACCTGCTTACTTCCGGCAGTGCAGTCGTACTAAGACATTCGTAAGGCAGAGGAACTAGATAAAATCTAACTGTATGCCCGATTGTAAATGGAAACAGAAAATGAACATTAAATCAAAACTAATAAGCAGTGAACCAAAAAAAAGGAAGGGAATTGAATTTGTAGCGGGTACTTGATATTAGGGATTATTAAAGTATTCTAATTCTGATTCTGAGACAGCATGCATCAACACCACTTATGAGCAGGCGGAGGTATGGGGTCTTCACAGCCCCGTTCTCTGTTCGCCAGGAGGAGGAGCTGGCCATCTGGTCAGGGTTTGAGCTGTTGGGCTTCCCTGCTGCTGCATTGCGGTCTGCTTGTCTCCACCTCCCTGGTCTGGGGGCAGATTGCCCCTTTGGGGGTGCTGGTGCCTGAACCTGGGAGTATAGAGTATGTATGGGGAGTATGAGTGTGTGTACCGCGTACAGTTGTGTGTGTCTCTATGTTGGGTGAGTGCTGAGTATTTGTATATGTATGCATGAGGGTTGGAATGCATGTTTGTGTCTTTGTGTGCCTGTTTGACTGTGTCTATGTGTCAGGTCGGGTCTTAGACTCCACCTCTCTAGGAACATCTTAGGCCCCCCCAGATGTGGGGCCCTATCTCCCCCCACCACACTTTCTGCTAGTGGCTGGTGCCCCCACCCGCTGGTGCATTGGTGGTTCTCTGTGTACGGGGCCGGGTGCTCTGGTGTGTACTGGCTCACTCCCAGCGGCTGCTTGGCGGGGCCTGGCCCCCCAGGTCAGTCGGGCCCCATCCGGGGTGTGGAGGGCCCTTGGAGCTCGGGTCTTAGGGCCCGGGACTCAGTCTGCTCTAGCGTAGCCGGCTGCTGGCAGGTCCTGGAAGCTCATCGCTGTGGCCCCCTGTGGCTCCTGCACTGTGGCTGCTGGGTGACCAGGGCACTTCTCAGGGCACTCCTTTCTAGGTGGGTGGCACGGTTGCCCCTGTGTGGTCCTTCTTGGACTCTTGTGCTCTGGGGAGCCTCTGGATGTCTGGGGCCCGGATCTTCTCCATAGCATGTCCTGGGTGGCAATGCTATGGCTCCCCACACCTACTATTAGATACTGACATGGAGAAACCTTATGAATACAAGCCCGCTCACACACACAAGTGTTCACACAGGTGTACAAACAGGTACTCACAGACACACACTGTCTGGGTTGGCTGGTGCCTCTTAACATATCATGCATTACTGTATGCTGCTCAGTAACATTCAATATCTATTATTTACTGTTACTTGCTTGTTGCTGTGATTTCCCTACTTTGTTGTTTTCTTTTTGCTTGTTTTTTTTTTTCAAAAGGTGATCAAGCAGATTTTCGTGTCCTTTCTCTCTCTCTTCTCTCTCTCTCTAGTCTCTCCTCTATTTTTCTTTCCCTCTCCTTCTTTTAACTCTCTTCTCAGCTTCTCTTTTCTCTCCTATCTCTTCTTCTTCTTTCTCTTTCCCGTCCCCCGGAGGATCCTCCCTTAGTTACACTGAAAGTATAGGCTGCTGGGGGATTCCCATGATGCATTATTTCTTCTTCAGTCACTTTTTTCAGTCACTATGTGTTTATACACCTCTCTGCATTTAATTACTTATTATTATTAATCTCCGGCTCTCTTCCATAGCATTGTCTTTGTCCTGTCTTCCTCCCCCTACCCCAGGCTGATTGCAAATGGCTGTCCCTTGCTGAATCTGGTTCGTTGGAGTTTTCTTCCTGTTAAAAGGGAGTCTTTCCTTTCTGCTGTCGTCAAACCGTTTTCTTTACCTATAAATTGGCGCTATATAAATAAAATTCAGATATTTAATTGAATATCTGAAGTTAACTAGTGTGAATGACAACATGCCTAGTTGTCTATCTCTTTGTGTAATAGACTGTGATGGGCTCTCACCTTGACCTTGAAAGGCAGTTAAGAAGATGGAGAGTTTTGTTGAATGGCAAGTCATAAAACATATTAATTATTTTCTTTATCTGTTCACAAATTTTATTATTAATACAATATGAAGGAAAATGTACAAATACAGTGGAATCTATGTGTTGTGTTCAAACATATTTATTAGACTGCATTTCATGTTTACTTTGAAAGAAAAGTTTTAAATTGACATACAAAAAAGAAAACTGAGAGTGATGTTGTAGTTTTAAACAACGTTGAAGAAACATATTGGCACAGCTCCCCATATAGACCTTTAACCAAAATAGTAATGGCAATGAACACCTTCAGCACATTGACGTTGTTGTTAATCAAGGACAAATAAGATGTTTGTCAGTGTTCTGTCTCACAGTGTCTTGTTTGTCCCAACAACAAATGAATCTCATACACTAAACAATGGGCTATGTTACATGCCGGTGAATGGTAATTGTCAATTATGCCAATCAAAATCCAATTGTCCAAACACAAATCTGGCATTATTGAATTTGTATCTAATGTTCTCACCCAGGCCTGCAAACCTATTATCAGATTACATTATCCTATGTCACTACATTTCCTGCTCCCAGTGGAAAGCAGAAAATCACAATTACACAATTAAGACAGTTTCATTAATTAGATAAAAGAACAAAACTGATTTAGAATTACAAGTCTCAGTTATGACACAGATGATCCTATCTGATAAGTGAGCATTTCTACAGAGGTCATTTCAAGCAGCTTGGTAAACACTTTTCAGGGATGCATGGCCATGCTTATGTGCACTGTGTCCCAATAAAAACACTTTATTTTCCTTGGCCAACTGGAAAGAAAGTGTTTTGATGTCAGTGGCAATGTCAAATGCTTGGATGAAATTATATTTGCAAAAATCTTTATTTATAAACAAGACATTCAGCACTCAGAAGCTGACAAGGCACTAGGGCCAGCAGGTTGTGGCCTAATCAGCCAAGCAGAAAAGGCATTCTTCTCTCTTGCCTACAGATTAAGTTTCTGCCCAGGAGTCACATTTCCTAACATCATGGAAAGTTCAGCAGGTTTATATCTATAGACTGCACATTATAACCTTAGCCTAATTCAAAGCCTTCTAGTCACTGAGCTATCTGTGTATATACCATTCTATATAACACAATGCTGTCTTCAGACGTACTTGTCAGCTATTTAAAACCAGATACCCATAGTCAAGACTATTGCACCATCAAAATCTAACAGTGCATCCATTAATCTTCAGCAGCAATATATTGACAAGTCAAGATGGACACACAAGACATTTCTGCAAATGCCACAAAACAATATAATTGTGTTTATGTAAAACTGACAAAGCCCTGCAGTAGGCAAAAGTGGAGCTCTTGAGCTTTGGAAGCAAAGGGGGAAGTTAGTGTATTATGTGTTGGTCTCAATTCTGTCGTTGCAGCTTCAGCTGAATTGTTAAATGACCATTCTCTACATATAGTTTGAAGAGTCCCCTCTATTACTTCAGCTGTTCACTTCCAATTTAAGATTTGCCCGTCAGGGAATAACTGTGATTCTCATTTAAACTCTGTTGAGACTAGCAGCATAAAAAGATCAGCAGTATATCCAAGCTCATTACAACACCGATGTCACGCATGGCTTCTGTCAAAAACATTCTTTTATTTATGGCAAACAGAAATATTTTAATAAAAACAAAAACAAATGAATAAAAAAAAAAATCCACAGTACATTTTTAACTAAGGCCTGGCCGGGTGCAAATAGGATGACATTGTTTATTATTTACAGTCGAGCATCAAACAAAAGCCCACCAACAGGGGTTCTGTGCTCATGTACTTGGCAGAGGAAGTGAACATGGGGAAAGCGGGTAGTGAAAAGTGAGAAAATAACCCTGGTACCGAGCTCACATACAACACCTGCAGACATATTCCTCTTTAGAAGGAAGAGATAGAGGAGAAGCTCAAGTAGAAGAATGGGTGTTTGGTCTGGTGTTAGAGCAGTATTATTTATTATATGAAGTTATACTTTCACTTGCTGTTTGGTTAGAACAAGACAACAGCACTACTAGAATGGGTTTAGGTTCCCTGACTTCACCAGGAAAGTGACATTGGTAATCATTTCTTTAAGAGGACTTAAATGGCCTATTTTATATACACAATTTGTTGCACTTCTATGCGTAACTGCTTACATAGCTTACAGTCTTTTGTTAGGGTGGAACACATATCCCTGGTTAAAAGACCAACAGAAGAGAAGCTTGATGCTTTTCTTGGTGCCTGCATATAAATGTATAATCAAATGTCAGGCTTGGTCGTAGAAAGTTTTACTCTAAAGCTACACACACATACACATATTCAATTCAGTTCTCAGTTGAATCCAGTTTTATTATAAAAGAGTTGCCTCAAGATGCTTTATATTGTAAGGTAAAGACCCTACAATAATTCAGAGAGAAAAGCAAAAAAGCGTATCTATTTTCGTGATTGGTCAGATGCTGCTCCACGTTGGGTGAACGTAGCCAGTTCATAACCAGCTGTGATTGCTTATCCAGATTGCTAATGTTAGGGTAAATGAATCCAGATTACAGAAAGAAAGCCAGGGCATGCTGAACTCTTGTACAAAAGCTTTTTAACAAGCCTATTCACAGTTTCAATTTTAAAGCACTTACACCAGTAGCACACATTAATTAACACGGTAATTTGCCCATCCACAACACTCTACATGTGCCAACAATGCAAGTGGGCTAATATTCTAACCCTCCATTAGGTCTATGTAGGTTCTCAGCCATCCAGGCCATTGTAGTCTACGAAGTTTCTTTCCTGGCTCCTTAGATAACCACCATTAGCATCTAAATGTTAACTGAATTGAAACAAGCCCTCCGAAATAAATCACACAGATGTATTCACCCTCTGTGAACCCTTTAATGTCCTTTACCCATCAGCAGCTATAGATACACCATGATAAGGGGCATTGATTTTCCAATTTTTTTGATGATGGTCAACAATGTTTATTTTGTGTACAGGTTTTACATTGATCATATGTTTTGCTTTCTCCTACTTAGCTGCATTCAATGTGGTCGGCTCCACATGCTGCCCCCACAATGTTTTCAGTAATCTAAAACTCAAAAACAACTAACACAAACAAATGCAATGACTAACAGTGATGTTGTATGGGTATTAAACTGCACACTGCAAAAAAATAATTATTTAAATGCAACACAAATACCTTAAATTCCATCAGTTGCTGCTGTTTGTCATTTACATACTAATGTTAGTAAAACAATAAATGAACTTTTAACTATTTAAAGATTTTAAAATTATTCATGAATATTAGAATTCAACTATTTTTTGTTTCCTCTTCTTGGCTAGGAAATTCAATACATGCCTTTTCAGTATTTTGAACAGGTTACATGAGAAACACAAATGAAATATTCTTTCTAGCTACCTTTACACCTCAAGATCACAGGTCAAATTTTTTTTGGGAAGCAAACCATTTCACAAATGCTAGACTGCAAGCTGCCCTTTCCCTTTGACTCCTTAGCTACACTGTGCTTTGCATAAAAGAACAGTGCTTTCTGCCAGCCGCTCCTTATAGGTTAACATATTAAACATGGTTCAGCAAAGCAGTTTAAGTTTTCCACTGAAAGAGCTCACAAGGAACAGGAGGAAAAAAACATCAGCATAATCTCAACCTCCATTATTCTCATCCCACATTGTTCTCTAGTGTCACAAGTAGTAATACCATGTACAAGGCTGCTCAGCTGCTAAATGAGCCCCTAATTTGCAACCATCCATTTAGAAACACAAATGAAAATATTACAAAAAAAGGTGTTAGTCAGGGATTGCAAGTTTGTGAGAGTTGTTGGTTGCTTGAACACTTTTGGTTGCAGGTCATTAATAAACCTGCTAGCAGTATACACATTTCCCTTACTGTGGATGATGCAGGACATAACAGTGCTTGTACAGCAGCTCAAGAGAGGTGACTGCAGACAGGATCCTTCCATCACTTGTTGAGGTGCACCACACAAGATCCAGTGACATGTTTCTCAGAAATGAAAATTGCCCCTTCAGAAAGCCTCTCAGAATCGGGATCTGTCTTGGATAGCCTGATTTTCACAGTACCCATCCATATTTTGATTTCTGTGTATGCTTCTCAGTGATGGCACCACTTTAGCTCTTGAAACAGGATGAACTAGATGCTTGAGGCCACCACTTCTTAGTTATATTACTCTATAAATGACATTATCTAGGCTATAAACAGTTAAGTTCAACTGTCAAGAGTCGTCTTTCTGAAAATCCCTAGCTCCCCTTAAAATCCTGACCCATGCTGCTGTTTTCAGTTGTTTGATGGCCCTTTGGCTGTGTGTGTGCAAAACTACCTCATACTAAAAGGCTTTTATATCTAAGGTTTTTATGGTTAGCCTTATACTTTGCCTTGGCATGTTCTTTTCTAAAACAAAATGACAGTCAGGATGGATTCAGAACTAGTGCAGTTTGAAGATTTAAAGAAAGCGATAAAACTGCATGAGCTGCAAGACGCGCTTGCTAAGGAAGACAGTTAGCAGGGTAAAATGTAGACATTAAAAAATCTGCCAAATCAAACATCTGGAGCTACCCGCTGTGGCTGTGGTAAATAAGGGTGCAGCCAAAAGCAGCTTCTTCATTCTAGCTATCCAAAAAGAGAGTTAGGAAGAGTCAAACTGGGACTCATGAGCAAGAGAGATCCCTGGAAGACACAATTTTTGTGTGGAAGACACAAAAATGAAAAATACTCTTCTTGAAACACATGCCTCAGCTAATCATCCACCTGTGCAAATCTGGGATATGGAGAGGGTGGTGATATAGTGTGTCTGCAATAGTCAGCTGTCCATGTATATGGAACAAACTATTGCACATTACTGAACAAGAAGGGCAAGTTGCTTTTGCAGTAACTAAAGTACAAGAAAAGCTGAAAATCACAGATAGCCTTCCACTCTGTCCATAGTGAGAAACAAGAATTAGGGGCCCTTAATAATCCCAATTCTAGTATGAAACCATTTGGATTTTTAGATAAATACATTAAAAAAATACAAATAAAATTACTGATAAAACATTTTTAATTTAATTCAGTGTATAAAGCACCAATTCATTAAATAAAGCTTCTTAGAGGATGTTACAAAGTAAGAGAGAAGACTTACAATGTTCCACGCAGATAATCAGCAGTTCACTATGAGGAAGCATAACAACAGTGGGGAGAAAAACTCCCATTTAACAGGAAGAAATCTCAGGCAGAACCAGAAGAAAACAGCGAGAGAGAGTAAACACTAAGTATGCAACACAATATCATGGGAAAACATGTAATAGACGCGCCAGTCCACCATGCCCATTTCACGCTTTGCCTCTCCAAAACATGAAATGTACACACATGCAGAAGTTGCATTACTGGATGCAGAAGTTGCATTACCAGCATTTCACATTTTGGAAAGGAAAAGCGTGAAATGGACTCGGTGGACCAGCGTGTCTGTTATACGCTTTGTCCTGATATCGGGTTGAAGTATGTCCATAAATAGTCAAAACAGGTTAGGAACATGCAGCTCTAGATTTTGGGATACCTTCAGAAATGTACAGAAAGAGAGAAAACAGAGAGGAAATGCACAAAGGGAGAGTCAGAAAGACACAAAATTAAGGACATGCAATCACGGTACATGAGTAGTGGATGACTAATGGTAAATTACATTGAAAATACTCGAACATCCACAGGGTTGTAGAGCAAGAAGGTAGAACAACCGAAATATTTCAAGAACACAGGACAGTATTTGACAACCTTAAAGAACTTGGAAAAAAGTTCACTGGATAAGTATACCCATGTTGAAAGTGTAAATGAGGTAACACCATAGGAAAGTTGAAGAGATGCAGACAGTGGAGCAGCAGTAATGACCCATTTCCCCACAGAGGAAGATAACATCCCTACTGAACTTATCCATACGCTTCATCATCAGTCTGTAACACGCAGTACTGGGATAAGGGCAAGGGCAAGAGCCAGGCAGCAGAAAAATATTATATATGACACTTGATTAGTTGTTCTAGGTAGAGACACACTTCCCATTTTTAGATTTACAAGATGTAACCAAAAAATTTGTTATAATTAGTTTATAATATTGAAAAACCCTATATGATTTAAATTCTCCTTTTCAAAATATTCTTGCCACGCTACCACGTGGACTATTTTCAGTGTGGCTGGAATTATTAAATCAATCTATAAAAGTCCCTTATGTCACTTGTGCTTGTGGCTGTTCAATACAACTGTGATCCTTTAACTTGATTTTAATTTTGGGGAATTGATGGCAAATCTAGTGAATGGTCCAGGTGGTGAGCGAAGATTGTGGCCAAAAACTCATATGTCTTCAATGTACTCCTTATACACACTGGTGCTTGCATACCACAGTTCTGAGCATTTTATCACACATCAGAACTTCTTGTAGAAGTCTTGTAGGTGGCAATCTAACCTTCCTGTCGTGATCGGGTCAAATCGCCCCGATTTACAACTTAAAACACTCATAAATATTTTGTTTTACATCTGATTGCCTTAAGGCCTTATGACATCCTTCACACTATGCACTTGAACATATAAAAGTGATGATCACCTCTTTCATTGAATTTTGAGTGTTTTAATCAATCATCTGTGGTGTTCCCGGTCAAAAGTGACCGCCATGGGAAATGAATAGGAATCCACTCGACCCCCCATTGGCCCCTGACCCCCTGAATGGCCCACTGAATGACCAAATGAAAGACCCACTGAACGACCTATTGAACGACCCATTGAACTACCTACTGAACTGAATTTGGTGGTGAAAAATGTTTGTTATGTTAATTTAAGAGCTGTTAAAACTGACCGGTCAATTTTGACCGGGAACACTAAAGTAAGCGGGGTGGGGGTGCACAAAACTGGAGGGCTAACAGTGGCAATGGATATATCGTATTCTTCAGCTTCTAATGCACTGGAAGCTGAAGAATACCATAGAAGAAGATCTTGGGAGAAGATAAATAAGGTAAAGTGTACATATAATGTGGCATTTTGCTGAACTTTTAAATCACACCTCTTGATGTTATACAAAGGAAAGGAAAGGTAAGGTTTAGTATGAACTACTATGGAGTGGTTCATGATTGATTCGTGACTGTTGGCTTGTTAGTATTTGTGTTATCCTGCTGAGGAATGGTTATGCAAATAAAATACAAATTACAAGGAAAACATACTTGTTCCAAGAAAAATAAAGTCCCTCAAACTCCAAATGGCAATAGGTATCAAATGCACCATAATTACTGCAACTGCACTGCAATTTTGACATTTATAATATGGTTAATGATTTGAAAACCTTCTAAATCAATGTGTGCCATTGCTCATAGTTGTTTTTGGGTTTTTTTTATATTAAAGTGAAATTTTATAAAGCCTATTTTCAACTGGTCTGATAATTCATGTCATAATGTATTATGGAAAAGTCACCTCAAATCTGTGATTAATGATCCTGTCATTTCTTGGCTGAGAAACCTCCCTTCCCTCCTATAAGCATTAGCCTTGATATATCTGTGTGTGATACTGTTTTTTTTATAGAATATTTATGGGGCAGCATGAGGATAATCAGTCCAAGCAATGGTCCAATTAGCTTCATATTTGTTATCATTTATATTTACCTACCTGCTCACAAAAGATCATTCCTGAGTTATTAGGCATTGTTGTTAAATATCGATCTGGTCGATCCAACTCTTGATATAGCTGTAAAGTTATGTCCACATAGGTCTTTTAAAAGATTACCTATACTTAGTTCCCCGTCAGCTAAAAGTGAGATTTATGGCACGGCTAATTCCCTGTATTGCTAGGGGAAAAAGCAGTTGTTGCAAATTGCACTGCATTGCCTCACATGATCAAAAGAACAAACAAAAGGACAGCTCTGTGGAGCCTGTTGCAATCTGTTCAAAACTGAACCGTAATAAAATTGATTAACCCTAAAAAGCCTTTCTTTCTTCTAAAAAGTCCAACACTGACAAATCACCCCTCTGATGAGTTCATTTCACTTTGTTGTTGGTTATCATTGGCATGTCAGTAAAAGGTAATTGGATGAAGTGGATTGTAATGAATGTAACTGAACAAAACTGCTTCCTGGCATGCAGGTGACATTCTTCTAGATTAATACTATTATTAGAGTTGAAACACTCTGCAGTAGCAACAGCATATTAATTTGTTTTTCCTTGCTTGCAGAATCAGTACTGATATTTCCAAAGCATTATAATGTGCTGTATTTAAAATTTACATATATATGTGTTTACTCCCCTCATTTATTTTTGTGTTTTTTCTGTGCTGTCAGCTTTTACACACAGTATTGGAGAGGGACAAAGCTGAAGGGAAACTTTAGTGCTAAAAAAAATAAAAGACAACTATCAAGACATTTTAATTTATATCTTTGACTAAAGCAACATTAAAATGAAAAGGAAAACATGAATTATTTATTGTACTTGTTGTAAACAAGGCAAATGTCCAACCCTATGAGAGGTTTGTATTCAATTTCTTATTCAAACCTACAAACGACTGTGACACACACTGTGCTATGATCCTTGGTTACCACAGCTCAGCTATTTCTTGGACACTACCAAAACATAACTGTTTTCCATCTGATTCAGTGGTAAGAAACATGTTTCTAAACGCCAATTCAGTCCACTAGTCACACTATTCAGACAAAAAAAGAGTAGTGTTTCTTGCCTTGCTTAGGCTTTTGCCAGTTAGCAGCTGGAATGAAGATGACTGACCTGCTGAGTGTCAGTAGTTATGTTACTTCCCGTGCTCCAGTTTCCCACCTGCACCTATGTTGCTGATAGTTCATTTTTATTGGGTTTGTCACAGTAGAAGTCTGTGACAAGAAGCATTTTTCTTTAGAAATAAATAAAGCAGTCCTTTTTACTTTTAAGAAGACAGGAGTTCGCTAATGTCTTGATGTTTTTGTGACTTACATTAGTATCCTGTGTTTCTGTAACATAGTGCTGTTTGCCTATGATAATGCCATGTATATAAATAATTAAAGAAAAAATTAAAGAATTATTAAAGAAAAAAAACTTTACTCTTGATACATTGTATTACAAATCCTGCCAAGCTAGGGCTAAATGCTATGACTGGCTGAAATGTTGTGATATGAAGAAACATCATCAATTAAACACAATATTGTGTCATGTATATATATTGGTTTCATCACTTAGCTATATGTCTCCACAAGCTTATTCACCTATTTAACATAGAAAGCAAAAGGTTATAGGCACTTCACTGGTACAAGTTCTGTGAGTCAAAGACAAATGAAAAATATTTGTTGTGGCATATTTTAATATGCTTTTTAAAAATGCAACTTTATTTTAAAGCATTTGGGCCTTATTTTGCCAAAATTCTGGGACTAAAATGTATTTTTAGTCATTACAGGTTTCAGTTTGGACTTTTTTGTCTTAGAACTGACCTAGCAGCATTAACGATGAAAACTAGACACAACCATCAATTTTAAGCACCATTTATCTTTTTAGTTACCCAAAAGTAATATCTAATTATCTTTATTTTGAAAACATTTTGGCTATAGACCAAAGTAATCAGAGGAAATTTTACTTAACTGTCTATCTATATATTAGGGCTAAAGATCATGTGATGTGGTCACTCTGCTAGAATGAATTACTACCACATGTTAGAGAAATACACCAAAACTAATGAGCCATGGTTGTTCTTCACACTGAACATGTTCAGTAAACACACAGCTGTAGCCATTGCTTCTACCACAGCTGGAGAGGAGGGCTAGATTATAATTTGCCATTTAAATACTGTGGGGAGAAGGAGGAAGTCCTAATTGCTTTGTGAGATTACTCTTCTGAAGCAGACCAGAAGAAGACAGATCGCTGGGCTGATAGGGACCAAAGGTGTAATGACAGGTGCTGTTGACTGAGTTAGGAAAGTTCCCCCTTCCATTCACATTATCGGCCTATCAAGATAGGAAAGCAATTTCCCAGTCTTTCATTTCATAAGCTATGCATATCAATGCCCCATTAATCAAATGATAAAATTCCCCAAATCCTTCCCTGAAACCTATCCTTCTTCTGTCCTATTAGGTACTGTATGCTATCAAGAATATCTAAAGTAACTAACCTCTACTGGACTAAACTGATAATGTATATGTAACATGATTTACCTTAATTGATAAAAATCAAATTGGGAGGTTTTTTTCTTGATAAGTGACTTCTTGATGTGGAAATGAATATAATTTTCTTCATTTTCATTTCACATGTCAGTGAATAATGATTTAGTTTGATCTGCATATGTATGTTTAGTAACAAAAGCTTGAGTAATCTGTAATTTTCAGCTCATTTTGAATGATCAATTACTTGAAAGTGCACAGTGAAGAAGCACAAAATGAAGACTGACAGACTATAAAATCAGCATTTTATGAAAAAAAAAATCTTCATTGACCAAAAAAAAAAAAAAAAAGTTAAAACAGGAGAAAAGGTGTTCTAGCTGAAAGAGAAAAGGGAATGGTGTCCCTGGTTTATTTCACGGCTGGATAGTATGACAGATAACTAGTGAGTGGTATGATTGATTGCCACTTTGTTAAACAAAGCAATTAAGTAGGAGAGTTGAGGAGTTGCTGTTGTGGAACACAGAATGACTTAAGAAAAAGCATCAACTAGAAAGACCTAAAACACCCACTAATTAAAATGGATGAACTTAAGATTTTGACACAATTTAATACGCATATGAAAATCATACATAATATATTCATATAGTATTTGTTAATATTAAATGATTTTCAGATGTTTCAAGATTTCTAGGAATTAAGGAAAGATTTTTTTCTTATTTCTGTAATTATGAGTTTATAGCAAAGGAAAAAAAACAAATATGGAACAAAAGAATCCATTTATTTTACCTTCAGTGCCCCCTTATTTTCAACATAGTGAATTTTTGAGTGCCCTCTGTAATTTCACTCTTTTCAACTTAAGAAATAGAAATGAAGCCAAATAATTGGGCCATGGCACATGAGGGGTACACAAAAGAAAGAAAGTGAAAGAAGGCTTATCGAAGATTGGTGAGGATCAGCAGTAAGGAAGTGATAAGTGCTTTTTCTGTAGAGTACAAACATCACATTTTTTATTGTTTCAACAACATGAACACTGGCTGCCTTAACTGAAAAACACAAACAACTGGCACACTCTTCAGGGAAATACTATAGAAAACTGTATAGAAAATAAATGATCATTTGATTTGCCATTGAGTGGGTTCACACAGTAATAGAATCAACAAGGCCAGTCAGTGAATAAACACTGGACAGTAAGATCTGGTAGAAGTCATTAAATTCTCCTCTCCAGCAAACTGGTAATAGACCTTCATGGAGAGGCTGAGGAGTGAGATTCCCCTGAAGATGGAGGACACCCTCTATTCCCTTCTTGAAAAGGGGGACCACCACCACCACAGTCTCCCAGTCCAGAGGTATGGTCTCCCACTTCTACACAATGCTGTACAGGCATGTCAACCAGGACATCCCTATCACATTAAAGAAATTGTTTAATCTATTTTTCTTTTTCTATTTTTTTAAATTGCAGGGTTATTGTTGGTTGTCTTTGGTCGGTGGTCTAGCAAAAGAGCCATTAAAAAAAAATCTTTTTTAAGCCTTTGAATGAAGGTGAAACATTTTTTTAAATTACCCTATTAACATCATGAACTGGTTAATTAAAAGTTATGACAAATTATCATGTCTGCAATAGGTTACTTTAAAATATCATTTTCATTACAATAATATCTCTTGTTTTTTGTATTTGTGGGTTTATAGAAGTAAAAAAGGGGGTGAAATCAGTCATTTAATTACAATTACCAACAAAATCAAGCAACTGTGAAGTCTTTGATTAAAAATAGGATTTTTAATATACGCCCGTTTAAGTATATTTTGTCTAAAATTAAAAACTCTGTTAATTCTCTGCTTTTCTCATTGGCTTTCTTTAAATACATTTGGACTTCAGAGCAAGGAAGATTTGGAACTAACCATTTTTGTGCTTACATTTATACTGGCTACTGCTACTAAGGTTCAGCAAAATTAAGACAATAATGCACCTGGTAATAGATGTGGACTATGATGCACAAATTAAAGTTTTCTTTAAATTTGGTGTATAGGCTATAAGCCACAGATAGAGTGAGATCAGCAACTCATAGGATATTCTTTTTTGTTTGTTTGTTTGTTTTTAAATCGACGCTTGTGAAAAACATGCTTTGCTCCATAACTGACACTTTCAGTTTTACCATGAAAGATTAAGTGTAAAGGCAGCTTGGTTTGTGATCCATGTCTGTTTTAAAAGTGTATTACTGTCCAACTCCAAGAAAGACTTATCATCCATAAAGCAGACTGCCATCTATTTTAATTGTCACTGATGATTAAACTACTTAAAAACTTGAATAGCTCCAAGAGAGGTTTTTTTTTTTTAAACTTTGGGAAGTTTTAAGCAGATTTAGTCTTCACCTTACACTCCAGAACAACTTACAGGGAAAAGGAGAGTACTACTCTATTAGACATGTGATAGGGTAACTGCTAGAACCTCCACGTTTGTCCCCTGACATTACTTAGAAGCAGAGCACAACCCTAGATAGACCTTGTTAGCTCCCGCTGCCTGGAAGTATTGATTTGATTTTACCTCTGGGGCCCTACCCCTCGACTGAACACAACTTGTTGGAGAAAGCAACCAGCTATCCTAATGCTGAAGGAGCTCTTGTAGTAAGTGATGTAGAAATTGCATAATGGAGAGTTTAATGAAGGCTCCCAGTCGGGTTCTAAGGCTAACGTTACTTAATTAAACAGACAGTGTTAGGGTGTCCACTGAGACAAATGAAAAGCAGGCAGATAAAAATGACACTGAAAGAGCTTCATAGGAAGGTGATTTGGTTGGATTTTGACAGATGTTTTTAAGGTGTGGCTATTAAGATTGCACTTCAGTATAACTTTGCCGTGTTGTATTCCGCTCTGTTTGGCAATACAAGACAGAAAGCATACTTTATGAGAACAAATCTTTATGCAGAAATAGTTTGGATTTTTTGGAAATTCCCCATGTCCTTCTCAGTCATACATACCTTTTTTTTCTTTCTTTTTTAATAGTATGTACAAGACAGGTAAGTGTTGTATTTATAGTTGTAATTGGTCTTTTATATTGACTTTTGTGAAGTTGTGGGAGGCAGAGATTACAGGCTTAGCAAGGTCTCAAACCTTTCCAGGAGAGGAGGGATTATGTAGCAAAGATCCTGTCTTGTCTGAAATGAAAAAAAAAACAAACACATCTTTTCGTCCTATTTTTACATCAGCAGGATAGACTTGGCTGACTTTTTAGAACAGCTTTGCTGCATTTAATGAATGCATGTACCACTGAGTGCATGAAATGTGAAAATTCCTTTTGAAAACATAACTCAAGTGTTAACATAAACTGCAATGTGTGAAAAAATAATTTTACCTCAAGAGTATGTATTACATATAAATATATATAAATATAACCGATATGTCAAATTTTTATAGTACACCACTATCTTATTTGAGCCTCTGTTTTGTGCAACAGTACGCACATTTAGTTTTAAATCATTATTCATTGGCAAACAAATAACTCTGTGTACAAAGTACAGACATAGTCCTCAGTTTAATGTATTGCATTATTGTTTTTAGTCATATTTAACACTTTTAAACATTATAGAGATTTGACTACTTAGAAAGGCTTGGACTTTTTCTACTATATGGCCTCTCCAAGCCAGTGCAACAAAGGGTGAACCACTGACTGAAATGTAGGACCCAAGGGAAGTTGTTTATTCACATAAAATAACCTTGGGCCTACTGATAAAGGTTATGGTACCATCAGGAAATGTTGCTGTGAAAATTTTTGAAATGCTTTGTATCAGGTATTGTTAAGTAGCTATGCAAGTAGTACTCTGTAAATCTTTGGCAATACTGGAATGACAAATTTAGCAAGCCTTATTTCTTTTTTGTCTGCCAGCTCAAACTCCAGCTTTTTAAGTTTGTTTTTTTCTGTGTGTTTCTACTGCTACATTAACCTCCTTTGACCTATGAAAGCCAGTGGACTACAACAGGAGGAGAAGTGAAAGTTGTATTATTCCCAAACGTTTGTGAAGTTCCCACAGAAGGTGCTTCTTCATCCCTAAATGGTACAATAGACTTCAATTGGTAATCAGGTGAAAATGAATGGTATGCTAGACATAATGAAAGACCCCTCTGCCACCAGGAGAGCACAGCTTTCAAACCTGGTTTCACCTTTTCCCATGTCATATGAAATGTAATGTTAAGGACAATAAATCTTCTTCTTAAAAAAATTCAGGTCCTCCCAAGAAGGTATAGTTAGAAATGTACTAAGTTGCCATTTTCACAACTGCTGGCAGACCCACCAAACAATCACCAAACAGAAGATCTTCAGAAATTCACCATTTAGTGGTGAAGAAAAATCGGATAAGCCTCAAGTTAAGCTACATCCCCCAGGCTAATCCACCACTGTAGAATTCCCTTTAACTCTAGACTAGCCTGGGGAGGGTGAAAGAGGGGGAACTGGGATGATATGGTAAGAATTTATAGAGAATTTGTACTTAATCAGTTTAATTATGTCACCATCATGTCATCTGTGCAGGTCAGACATTAATGCTTCAGTGATCTAATCTGTGGACTATAAAGCTACAAAACAATATAATATTCAGTGCTGCACATTTCAACACAAACTATGTCAGTGCACAAATCACTAAGATTCTCCCAAATAATATGCTTTGGGAAAAAAACAACACTGCTCTGAGAAATCCAGTCATTTTCAATAAAAAATGAGAACATAGTAAGGGCTAGTCACTTTAAATCAAAATATGAAACTCATTAAATGTAGTTGCTTATAGTTTTGCAGAGCCAAGTGAGGGGAGCAAATGTCAAGAAGAGATTCATGTTAAAAAGAAAGCCCTTTGTATAATATATCTCTAACATAACCTTCTACTGCTCACCACCCACAGCCTGAAGCCCAAAGCAAGTGATTCAGACTTGGCTATTTCATCAGTCACCATGTCCAAAAGCAACATTGTAAGGGGGCCCACACTGTCACAGGAAATATTGTGTGAAAGAAGAACAGAAGGAGAGGGCAGGAATACCATTGTGCCCTTAATGCATTTCTTTGATAAGACAAGAAAAAAAAAGTATACAAGAAAAGAAGGGAAAAAAAACTCCTCCACAAATGCATCTTTGTCCCTGTAGGAAATGCTTAAAAAATACAAAAAAGAGAGGGAAAATAAGTTGAAAAAGAGTGACTAGGAAGAAAATGCATAACCCAGGGTCACAGACAGAAGACAAAGGTTTGTCCTCAAAGTCATTAATTGCCTGTGTGAAAGGCTGCAGCCTTCAAACACACACCTCCCTTTCTTTCTCTACTTATCTCTGTTGTTCTCACCCCTACTTCCCTGATCACAGTTAGCCAAAGGTTTAGCTGGAATCTAAAACCATTACAGCTGTGCAGCCTTAGTGAGTAGCCAGACTAAAGAGAAGTGACAACACTGTCTCAGGGGAAGGTTGACAACAAAGGACAAAGGGAGTTAGAGAGAGCAATGAAAAAAGCCAGGGAAAGAGGAGAGCAAGAAAGCAGATGGAATATAATAAAAGGAAAAGGGAATTAAAGTAAAACACGTCTCTCTCTCTCTCGCTCTCTCTCTCTCTCTCTCTCTCTCTCTCTCTCTCACACACACACACACACACACACACACACACACACACAAACACAATCAATTTTAAACTGCTCAAAAAAATCAATCTGAAGCTTCTGAGTCCTTCTGAGCAAACTGTGGTTTGCAGGTTGTCCACCTTAGCTGGTGCTGTTCATAATGATGAAATATGAAAAACTAAATCCAATCCAATTTAAAGTGTCTTAGTTAGAGTTGGATCTAAGGCGTGGAACATCACTTTTTCAAAAGATATTCCTTTATTTGGGTTTTTGATGATGGTGGTAGAAAGTACTGTCTAATACACTTGGTCATGGTTGTTCACTAGGTTAGGATGTGGTGACTGCAAAAGCCACGGTATAAAACCATTCAGTGACCCCTTGCTTACTGTGTTTTCCTGTGTTGGGGAATTGCTGTTCTTGACATGACTACTGTTATCAGGAAAGAAATGTTTCCATCTAGCCATCCATTTTCTTAACCTTTTCTCCAATTTATGGTCGTGCAGTAGCTGCAGCTTATCCCAACTGACACCGGGTGGGAGGTGGGGTACACTCTAGACCTCCTTGCCAGGTCGCCAGTCTATCACAGGACTAACACAGACAGACAGTTTAGAATCACCAGTTAACCTGACATGCTTGTCTTTGAACTACTGGAGGAATCCACAGTACCTGAAGAAAAGGGAACAGTGCTATTCCTCCTGTAGGATCAACTGGAACATAGGTTTCTCCCTTTTCCTTTTATTTCTCAAGAGGATGGATGGATGGATGGATGGATGGATGGATGGATTTTCAAGAGGTCATATATAGCCATCAGAGACAAATTCAGTCAATTCAGTTTTGGTCATATAAAACTTATGTGAATAAATGGGAGTTGATAAAAACCTAAAAGTTATACGTGCTGCTTCAAACTCCACACATCTAAAGCTGGCTTTGTTTACACTGAGTGATAAGGACTCCCACTATCACAGTCATCATAAAAGCTCATTCAGGTGAAATACCATGTTGTGGGGATGTTGCCAGAGCTTTTCCAGTCACATAGTGCAAACTCTTGTTTGTTTGTTTGTTTTTTCATTTCTCATTGTCTCTGTGAAGGAAAGATCACTTCATATCTGAGCGATGCCCCACTGCCCTATCAGACACAGTTTTAACCGACTCCAGCATAGAGTCAGGATGAATTTAAGGGCTTAATTAGCAGTCCAGGGTAGTTACAGAAGGAAATAAAATATGTGGCGTTGGAACATGTTTCATTCGCTGTGAGCAAAATCTTTTCGCTCTCATCAAGGACTCTTCAGTTCTAATAATGCAGCATTTAGAGCTCCTCAATGCTGCTTTGTAACCACCAAGCTTTTCACTTTGTTCTTTCTCTTGTTTTTTTTTATTTAGATTTTTTTGTTTGCCCACCTCCACCATTCGTCCTTACTTTCACTTAGAGGTAGTTGGCATGGTGACCATCCATCTTTATTGTCTCCCCATCAAACAGGACTCCCCTGCAGGCCCAGGCTCTTTGTAGCTCAATGCCAGGCGCTGTGCCTGTTTTAGCTATCCTGATAGCTGAGTGGCCTTGCTGGAGCTGAACGTTCAGCCTCCCACCCCCTGGGCAGCTGCTGGCCCTGATGCACTACTGTGGGTTGGACTAAATCTACATCTTGGTATGGATTCCCTCTCTGATCTTACACACTGTAGTTGGAGTGTTTCTTAGTAGAGACACTTTTTTAAAAAACAAATTCCCAGCCTTAGACAAATTTTTAAAAATGGTGCTCAACTTGCATTCATGAAATACACGTGTTCACTCAGCTCAGTATAACAGAATTTATATTTTTCCTCACAGTCTCTTTGGAAAAACACTTGGATGTGTGTAAATTTTGCAAAAGCAATTTAGTTTTTTTTGTGAAAGTTCTTCTTTCTGTTGCTCTCTGACCTCTGTTTCTCCTGGCATTTCATTCCCTATGCGGCGAGAGCAGCCAAAACACTGAGCCAAGAAGACTCTGAATTAATGATGCAAAAATCTCTGACTGGTGCTGCAAGTTTGCGACACTGGCCACTGAATGGACAGACTGTCGTATGTAGCCCAGCCATGATATCCATGCAGCTCATCATACACTGTCACATTTCATACCTCAGCTGCGAAGCCGTATGGCTTATCTGGCAATGCAGGCTTTTCATTTCATTGAATTAATTCCTCCATTTGCTTTGTTTTGCAGGGTGCTCATATATTCATTTATTCACAATGGGATGTGTATCGTGGTAAGCGGATGCCTCGTCATTGTCATTCAGCTAGAGACAGAGCACGTACTTAACAAGGAAAAGCTCGTTAGATTAATTTTGTTTTCCTTTTTTTTCCCAAGCACGCTACTCTCTTCCCATCCATTTGTGTAATGTGAACGCAGAATGACTCTGTGATGCAGCATATCATGGCTTTTGAGCTGACACCATGTCACCAATAATAATGGCATTACACTAAAGATTAAGGAGTTGAGCCATTTGTTGCCACTGTAAAGCCCCTTTGCTGATGTTTTTCAGTCTTGCAGCAGCTATTGTGGAAGTGGTTTTGCAAATGTTTCCAGCTTATTTAGCTTTTTCCCATCCTGACATCCATTAATCCCTCCAGTCTACCCAGTAATCTTACACTGCCACTGCTGTGCAGACTAAACATTACTTTCTCCACCAACTTCTATACTACATATTATTCTCTTTACGAGCTCTCATAATTTTTTTTCATTCAGAAAAAGGCCAGTCAACCACAAGAAAGCCCAGCACTGTTATTTCACTTTTTTGATCCAGCCAAAATTGCATGACCATAGTCACAACCAGTGCCATCCAGCAGCAAAGCTTTAAACTGTGGCCTTCACTTTCTTTCAGTGCTATATCCCAACATAACACCTACAATAAGTGCAGCTCACACCCCCCATTAATCCCATGATCCTTCTTACTGTCACACATGAGTAAGACTTTGAGGGCATGTTTTCCCCTCTCACATGGCCGGAGTAGCCAAAAAAACATTTTTTCCGGTGACAGACTTAAAATGCAACACTATCCACTGAAGATCAAAGTCAACATAAACCATAAAATCATCTGCAAACACAAACAAACAGGAAAAAAATGAAAAAACATCAAAAGATGTTTAGATTGCACTTAACCCTTTACAGTCAGTTGCATAAGGTACAAAAAGTCAAATGGCAAGCAATTCTTTTCACAACTCCTCTCAATATCTAAAAGCCCTGGGTTGTACATGTGCTCCTAAGTAGAGGCATATGCGAGGGTTTCTAATTAGATTCCTAAACTACCTCAATTAGTGCTTTTTTATGGCTAAGAAGTGTTTCTCACCTCGGACCTCACTCTCTCCCTAAGGATGAATCTTATCCTCTCTGTATGTAAGAGCTAGAATGTAGATAAACTAGTAGACTTAGAACTTTGCCTTTAGGCTTTTTGTTGTTGTTGTTGATGTTTTTAACTTAAAACTTGCAGGTCATGATCCTGTCTTTTGTACACAGTGTTTTCTGTTATGGACCCTGTTTCCTGTTTCATATTTTCTGTTTGACGTTGTTGGAGTTTTCCATTAGGATATTAACTTTGCCTAGGTTATGTTTTCATTCTGATCTTGTTAACTGTTAATTTTTCCTGTCCTCCCTATGTTCCCCGTGCCTAGTCTGTGTTTATATGATATCTCCCATGTTTAGTTAGTTTTGTCTTTGTGTTTGCTTTGCCATGTCTCAGTGTTAGTTTCCTATCTTGTTTTGATAGTCTCTTATTTTGATAGTCTCTTGTCCTGTGTATTTTGTTCAGTGTTGCTTCCCTCTTGCTCGTTAATTGATTCTGTTCACCTGTGCCTTTTTTTCCCCCAGCTTTTTTGCCTGATTACCTTGTCTGTATTTAAGCCCTCAGTTTTTTTTCTTAGCTCTTTGTTGCATCACACTGTTTGTCTGCCTAAGTGTTTGCCTCGTGTATTACCTGGTTGGATTACTGTTGAACCCTGATTCCTTCAACTGTTTTTTTTTGTTGTTTGTTTGTTTATTAAATCCTGTCCTGGAGTCTGGATTTTGGGTCGAGATTTTGCATAACCATGACAGTTACTAAATTATCCATGAGACCTTCACTTATTTTTGGGGAGCAAGACACCATTATATTTAAACTCTTCTTTGGCTCCTTTATTTAAAAATAGGGAGCAAAGATGAAATCAAATGTCTTTTGCAGATTTTGTTTTCCATCTTCAAAGCAAAAGCTTTTCTTTTTGTTGTATCTTCCTTTAAAAGGTATAACAGTGAGCTGATGATAAGGATTTCAAGCTCATCTAACTATACTTAACACTGTTATGCTCCATAATATAGAGGGGGTTCTAAGATTTCCCCACAGAGGAAAGAGAGCTGAAGTGGATACTGATGTGCCCCGTAATTGAAATTAACAATCTCATACACATGGATCTTCAGAATCACGGCATAATTGCCTCCCTCATTAAAAAACATGTGTTGCGTCTTTGTGATCTGCACCAGGTTTCATATTAAACTGGATTATTGCCGCTACCACACACAGTAAATTATATCATTCTTCTTCTGTCAGGTCATTTGGCGACTACATAGTGAGATAGCACTGTCTGGTGGCATAGTATATGCTTTAAGTGAATAAGCTTTATTACAGAGGTTTCGCTCTTCTGAACTTCAGTTCCTCTCAATGTCCAATTCCCCCTTCATATAGAGCCTTGATCATTAGAAAATTTAATTAAAACTCTTAAAAAAAGGAAAAAAAGGAAGGAAGAAAATTTGAATCAGATGGATTATCCACAGTGGTGAATCTTTGTTCCAGAGTGGGGGGTGATTCCAGACCCATTAACCAAGTCTATTTAATGCTGTGCTGAAATATGGCTTCACAGTGATTCAGCAGCCATTATACTGCATTGCACTGTCACATGTAAGCATGGCAACCAAGCCTATATATCAGATAAACATATAGGCTTAAATATGATCATTAAATAAAGGCTGAAATTTAAGACTAAAAGTACATCTAACCTGGTGTTGTATATCATTTTAATATTTTAAGGTCTAAATGTAAATGTTTGCTATGTAAACAACTAACTGGGCAGCCTTCTCTTAATCTAAAAGCAAAATGATTTTGTAGTTTTCATCACCGTTCTTGTGCTTTTGTCACTCGCCTGCATTACAAATGAGTGTCAAAAGAAAATATTACTGTCTCAGTACTGAGAATGTAAGTGAACTGGTTCTTATATAGCACTTTCTACTTTACCTGAGCACTCAAAGTTATACAACTTTCCTCGTTCACCTTTTTCCATGCAAGTGCTTTCACACACTTTCACATTTCAACAGATGCACTCCAGGATAAATGTTATTAATAATGCATGCTTTAGCTGAAGTGTTGAAAACAGGTGTCAAGAAGAAATGGGTCATCACCAGTCATATGCGTTGATGGATTATCTCACTTTCATTCTTTTCTCAATCACAGTATGACTGCTCCATTTGAAAAGCTGCTCATTATTTAATGAAGTACTTATCTTACTAAGCTGTATATCAGGGGGAAATTTTCCTCTGTTGTCACAAACATAAAAGTTGAACCACTTTAGTTTTATACTTCACACCCATTGCGAGTAATGATTCACATTTTATAGAGAATTTCACATTATAACCTCAGATTTTAAAATTGCTTTGAGAAGTCGAGTTCACTTAAATTTATCATTTTGGAAAAGCTCGTCCCACCGCGCTAAGAAAAATCGCCTTCTGTTGACTCATTGGCAGTCTTCAGTATCCAAATAGTGACACAAATCAAGAAAATCCATTTTAAGAGCTTGGAGGAAGGCTTTTAAAATCCTGCAGAATGACAAATCTGGCCTGTGACGATGAAGTTTAGCTCGAGGCACATAATCCATTTGTTCCCCAAATATTCTCTAGAAATGCTTTTTCATACTTACTCCAAAGTTATGCTGAAAGTCGACACAGTTGACAGCATCATTTACAGCCATGTTGCTGAAAAAAGTGACAGGATTATCACAAAAAAAATTACAAAAGGCTCAGGTGTCTAAGGATTTAAGATTGTTGCATCTCATAGATAGTCTTTAACTTTAAAGATGTCTTTTCATATTAATATCTATATAGTCATTTTCAGTAGCATGTAGAGTGGGGATGCAATAGATCGATACCTTGAAAATGTATTTCTCATTTGCCAGTAATAAATCCTGAGATGCAGTAAAGTGGAAATAGTTGCAATAACATGACATAAATGAGTGTGATACCGTCTACAAGCAGTGTTTTTTTCTTTATTTAAATATTTAATATTATGTTCACTGTTTTTTGTTAATTAGCATTGTAGTAAATCCAGATCAAACGTGCTTCAAAAGCAGGCATATTGACACTCAGAAGTTTGATGATTTACAAACATGTCAAAACGTAAGTTATGACATAGAAACTTAAGAAAAAATATTTGCCATTTGCCATTATTTCTAGTTAAGCAAATACATTTGAGCAAATTTGTCATAGTCACCATATTCATCTGTCATATGTCATCCTTCCATTCATGTTCTTAACCACTCATTCGACTAGAGGGGTTGGAGCATGCCCAAGATGACAGTGGGTGAGAGATGGGGTACACACTGGAAAGGTCACCAGTCTGCAAGGCAAGTTACACAGACAGAAAGACAGCCATTCACACTTGCATCCTAAGGGCAATTCAGAATAATCAGTTAATCAAACACGCATGTCTTTGAGCTGTGGGAGGAAACCAGACAACCCAGAGAAAATCCACACAGGCACTGGGAGAGCATGCAAAACCATGTGCACTCATTTGAACAAAAGGTCAGATTTCCTTGAGTTGTAATCTTCCAATTGAAGCTGAGTTCAAATGACTCAGATCGATTCAGTCTTTTTTTATCAGAGAACCCTTCAAGTAAATCAGGCTGTAGTCATTGTTCACCTGTAAAATACAAGGCTTACAGCAAAAAATGCTTACTGAGTAGCACTGATACTGACAGATTGTTATTTTAAACTGCTTGAGGGACTTTCTCAGCGTCAAATCACAGCAAGACTGAAGCAGGACAGTGCGTTGGACTCATTTGACCATAACTCCATTGGTTTTATCCAAAGCATGATCAGCCAGACCAAAAGTAACCACACCATCAAAAGATTTGTTCAGTGAGAGACAGACATGCAACTTCATCAAAGATCCAGAATTGGCCAAAAAATAAATAAATAGATAAATAAAAACACAACTCTGTTCAACAGAAGCTCTGCTACTCGGTACCTTACAGGAAGAGAAACAAGACCAAAACACCTTGTGTGATCAAAGTTACACCAACATTTTATAGTGGATGACTTCTGATGCTGTAATGGATGAAAAAAGATTAAAAAAAAAAAAAAAAAAAAAAAGAGACACACACTATAGTGTATGAGCCCTTT
>VUQG01026684.1:0-11242 GCA_015106755.1 Etia nguti | reverse complement strand
AAAAAATTTCCTAAAAAAAAAAAAAAAAAAGGCCTGATACCCACACTCCCAGTCACATACAAACAGAGACATGCACTCACACACAAACACACACACTCTGCAGAGATGGACTTTGCCATCTGTTGCCATAGAAATAAGGTCTGAGAGACCAAATTCAAAAGAAACCACAAAATGACAGAAAGACAGCTGGGTTAGGAAGAGCAGTGCTTATTATAAATGAATAAATTAGATATGAAATATGAAATTTATAGATGCAGCCTAAAATTTGCTTTTGGAAAACAAAACAAACAACCCCCCCTCCCAAAACGACACTACACACCACATATTATCCAATGTTATCCAATGCTTAAAGATAATAAAGCAAAACTGCATAAAGACCACAATATCTATACACGTGTTTGGCATTAATAAATCTTATCTTTTGCATAACTGATAACTGATGCTGATCAGCTGGTCACCTCAGGAGTAAAGCTGTTAGCTTATTGACCAGTCCTCATATGATTATCACCTGGTCCTCATGCAGCTCTGAATTATTGTCGAGATACTTAACGTAGAACTGTTTACATTAGACATGAATCTTTTCCAAGATTGCTACTGGACATAAAACAGACTTTATATAAAAGATGGATGCAGTCACCATAACAGCACCTAATGTTTCTGTACACATCAGCTGAGTCAGTGTTTTACTGTGATAGTTTAATTTTTTACATATTTGGAATAATTAATTAAATGTGACACTGTTTAATTAAAATTGAAAAACAAAATAAATAATCAATTTAAATGAATTAAGTAATTATTCATTCATTCTCTTCTGCTTATCCTAGTCAGGGTCACGGGGGCTGGAGCCTATCCCAGCTGTCTTAGGGCGAGAGGCAGGGCACACCTGCACAGGTCACCAGCCTGTGGCAGGCAGACAGGCAACCATTCGCACTCACATTCACACCTATGGGCAATTCAGAGTTACCAATTAACCTAACCCCATTAACAGCATGTCTTTGGACTGTGGGAGGAACCCGGAGTACCCGAAGAGAACCCACGCAAACACGGGGGGAACTTAGGCAATTATGCATTTCAAATTTTAATTAATTAATGATATTTAATTATTCAATTTTTAATTAATTATTACATGGTTCCTGTGCTGTATGGAGGGCTACTATGGAGGGCCAAAACACTTGTCAAATTCTTTTAGATTGTAACTTTTATGACCAACTTTGGACCCTTTTTTATGGTGATGATTTTACACTGTATATTATAAACTAGGGAAATCCCTAGCGACTAATTTCTTAGTCAACGAAATAAGGGGAAAAAAATAGACTAACAGACTAGTCTAAAACTAAGAAATACCTAGATATAAAGTTAAATTTGAGAACCGTTTAATGAACAACGTCAAAAACTAATAACAAAAGGCACTGGAACCATTAATCACATTCTTCAATAACGAATCATGACGCTTAACTCTGCGCATCGTGCCTCACCTCGCATCGTGCATTATGAACATTACACATTATACTCCAGACAGACAACGAAGAAGAAGAAAAACACTTAAAATAAACAGACGTTAAATATTATAATAAAACAAGTTACTACAAAAGATGTTCACGTATAACTAAAATATGACAAAAAAAATAACTTAAGAAAAACGAATAAATCGCGACTGAAAAGTGTGGCGCATTGTGCCGTGCATTATGAATAATGCACGTTGTTTGAAAATTAATGAAACCACTTCAATAAAAGTTAAAATCTAATATTAGAAATAATAATTCATCCAGCTGATAGATGTAATCTCTCCTGGGTCTGCACTGAGGCCTCTTCCCGGTAGGACATACCTGGCTGGAACACCTTACCCAGAAGGTGACGGCCTCAGCTGGCTCCTTTCGATGTGAAGGACTAGGGGTCTCTACTCTGAGCCCCTCCCAAATGACTGAACACCTCACCCTATCGCTAAGGAAAAGCCTGCCCACCCCTCATACTAAGTTCATTTCTGTTGTTTGTATTTCATCTCACTCTCAATCTCATTCCAATAGTGTTAACAAAAAGACGAGGCCTAGATTAACAGATTTATGGCATTTCTCAACAACGATGCTCCATCTGGTGGCAGATGGCTGCATAACATTTAAGACGCAATAATTTACCAACACTGGGCATCAGCTAAAATTTTAACAGATAGATTAAATGAGTAGTACGTCTAGTACTGACTAATGACAAGAGTGACAATTAGTTGGCTAGCTGACTAGTCGTGCACAACCCTACTATATACTTTCCTTATTTAAAAACACCCAAACAATTCTTACACTACAGTGACATACCAACATAGTAACTTTGATTAGGACCAGCATTCTTCAAGGACTGCCAACTATAACGCTGTCAGGTATAGTAGGGTGTAGCACTCGGTTGTCCTTTGTACTTTTCATATCATTCTAAGTGGATTTATTGCAGTACAATAACCAACATGGGGAAATCACATCAGTGCAACTCTGTTTTATTTATAAAGCCCATTTATGAATAACTAAAGTAACTCTACATGTGTACAAAGAACTGAGGTAATATCAGGTGCATGCTCTAAAGCATGAGGAGCACAGTGAGTGCTATAATGGGAGGACTGCGTGTCTCATGTTTCAACAGCGCACGGTCAGGAAGCTAAAAAACTGCCTTTTGTCTCTCTTCTTGAAAAGTGTAGTTAAACATTTGGGTGGTGCAACCTTTTTATCTGACAAGAGCAATATGTGTCTGGACTTTGACTTCGAGCTGGCCTTAAGTACACTTAGTGAATCCCTCTTAATCTCACCTTTTGGCCTGATCCTTGAATGTCTTTCAGCAGCTATTTTATGAAGACTGCAGAAGTGTTTAGGTCTCCGTTTATCCTTCAGACATTTATCCTTCAGACTGTGTGTGTAATATATATATATATATATATATGTGTCATTGTCATGAGACACTCTCACAAACAAAATCACGGTTTAGTAACGCAGTAACGCAGCCTGCTTATGGGAAAGTAACAGTAATCTAATTAGGTTTTTTGCAATAGTAATCCCTTACTTCACTTGTTACTTGAAAAAAGTAATCGAATTACAGTAATGCGTTACGTTTAAGCACGGTGGTGGTAGCATCATGCTCTGGGGCTGTGTTGCCTCCAGTAGAAATTATGCCAATTTGATTCCTGTCAATTGGGCAATGGGCATATTAATGAAGGACAAAGACTACACGTCCATGAGGAGAGTGCGGAAGCATTTGTCCAGAATTAGATGCAGGTGTTACCAAAAACCATACTTATATTCTTACAATCTCACACTCTTGCTACTCAATTCAAAAGAACTTCAATCTGTAACTAAGATATCTGCCAGCACCATTATAATAAGCCAAACAAGGATTTTCCACCCAAACTACAGAGCTCTCCCCAACATGTCAGCAGTAACTGTGTTCCAGATGGCAGTTGGTTCATGAACACTCCTCATGTATTTGGAAAAGAACATTTCAGTCTGACATCAGCTTGCTGCAGTACCATGAGTCAGTTCATCTTCTGGGTGTTTCACTTTAGATTTGTGCTTCTTCTGCAGGGATAGTCAGCGCAACAGCTTATCTCACCAACAGGAGCCATCAATGACGTTTCAACTAAAGGTCAAGGTCAGGAGAGGGTAGTAGGTTTTAATTTTCCTCTTACTGTTCGTATCAGATGTCAGAACTGAATTTGATAAACGGAGTGAATTTGCAGCATATCAGCGAGGATGTTTTCCTCTGTTGCAGTCTGACTGTCTCAGGTTTTTTACATCAGGTGTGTGTTTACATTAAAATGCTGTGTAGCACAACTTCAGTCTGAGCTCATATCAGGATTCACATTAACCTCCTCCTCTGCAGATTGCCGCACCACCTGATGGGGTTTAGATTTCCAGGAAATTGTTATTTGAGACAGCTGAGGCCATGTGCCGTGAATGCTAACATTACTGTACATTTATATTTCCAGCACACAGAAGCAGGTAAAACAGTCAGACTATCAAAGCAGAACAGTTCAGAGACAATGTTCTTCAGCTCAACATTTTTTTCCTGACTGGCAGGCATCGGATTCATCAAACCCAAACAGCTTTCTATTGGATTTCACCAGTTTTTCCTGTCTCAAGGTGAATCAGCTAGTTCTGAAAAGAGAGTTTGACTAATGAAGATAAAAATCTCCAGAACAGCTACTAAACAGACATTCCTGTTTTAAAGTGATTGAGTTTAAGGTCAAGAACAAACCTCAAGTTTTCAAGGCAACACAGAGAAGATGACAAAATCACCATTTCCATTTACTGGGGCCAAATATTTGAAGGCAGTGATTCTTAACTCCAGGTGTAATTTTAGGCCCCGGGGTGGGGTGTGGGGTTAGTTGAAAGGAATGCAGAGTATTACAACTACAAACTACAAGAAGTTGGGGTGATAATCACATATGAGCAGTTGAAAGAGGTATGTTATTGGTTTTTTTCTTCATAAAACACTACTCATAATAAATTGGATCCAGTGATAGGTTTCAGAAAAGGTAGGAAAGGAAAAAACACTGGAAAAGTTGTTTAATGCTAACCCCCCCCCCAAAAAAAAAACAAAAAACAAAAACCCAAACAAGCAAACTTCGTTGTGTAGAAAAAGAGAATTCCTGATAGGCTGCATCTTTGACAGGTAAGGAATGGGAAGGGTTTGGGATCTTGAAGACTGTGAGTAAAAAGAGCAACATTTTAGTTGTAATGTGTCTCAATGTACAACTGCAAACAATTTGAGGATTGTATAATTTACACTACATTATATGCCATTCAACTACAGAGAATTCAGACAAGGTTGGGCCCTCAGATAGCACTGCACGAAAAATATAAATAATTCTGCAACAAAATCACCACATAGGCTCAATAATGCCTCTGAAAACCACTCAGTGATCAGTGTTCTTCACTGTTCCATCCATGCTTATCCAAGTATAATTCATGAGGGCTGCAGTCTTAGCAGAGATGTCCACACCTCCCCTCTCCCCAGTCACCACCTCTAGGTCCTCTGGGGAACACCGAGGCCATAACAGCCAGCCAGAGACACAATCTCTCAAGTGCACCCTCAGTCTCCCTTGTAGTCTCAGCTGGGCATGCCTGAATCACCTCACCTAGGAGGCATCCCAGTCACTGCTTCTCAAAATGTATTTCAAAAGACAAATGTAAATGATATATTTAGAGCTGAAATACTGATATCAAAGTATAAAATGACATTTATACACAACTTACTCAAAGAACAAATAACAGGCTGACATTTACCTGAAAGAAATAAAATGGAAAAAATTTGACCTTGCTAAAAGCAAAGGGGTAGATTACTAAAATTATGCCCACAACACCCATCAAATTAAAACCAAACCCTATTCACAGTCAAGGAATCAGGTGACTATTGAAATACATAAAACTAACTGAAACTCTTTGAGGATGTTACTGTGATCTGTCAGAAATCAAAGCAGTTTGTTTTTGACATTTTCTTGTATTTTGCAGAAAGAAAATATATCTGTTGGCACGGGTCGTCTTTAGTAAATATCAAGTAATGTCTTCTCAAAGCTTCTGGGAGACTCCTGTCATCTAAATTTTGACAGAAGAGTCAATAGTGGAACAGATTAGATGTCAGAGGCCTCATTACGTCTGGCGTAAAACAAAAGCAGCAGCAAAAACAACATGATAGTAATGGCCAAGCATGGAGCTGGTACTATAATGTAGTCAGGATGCTTTGCTGCAGCTTTCCATGTGTGAAGGGCAGTATTACAAAATAAAGTTTGGACCTCAGATAGTGCAGTATGCTGTTCTGGGTGAATATGGCCACATACAGAAAGGAAAATGTCCCTTTAGCCAACTAGCTGCATTAATGATGAAGACAGACTCTCTATAATAAACTCACCTCATGCTGGTTTAGGGATTTGCATCATTGCTTTGATTTGGACTGTTTACTTATGGATCAGCAGAGCGTAAACCAACACAGGCTGCAAGGATAGCCAGCTCTCAGTTAATGAGAGCTAAACACCTGAGGGTTGATGATCCCAGCAAAGTGTTTGCAACTGTTAATGCACTCCAGCAGTATCTTCAAGCACAACCCCTGTGGTTCCTCTGGGAGGGGTCCAATGGGTACCCAGGGGAAAAAAAAGAAAGAAAAAGTACAACACCAGTTGCAAAAAAGTTGCAACTGGTGTTGTGTAAAATAAAAATAAAAACAAAATAAATTGATTTGCAGATCTCATAAACCCATATTTTATTAAAAGAAACAGAACACAGAAAACATAAGTTTAAACTGAAAAATTACACTATTTCAAGAAAAAAAAAAAAAAAAAACTCTAAAAAAGTTTGAACAGGGTCAAGTTTACCACTGTGCAGCATCCTCTCTTCTTTTAGCAGCAGTCTGTGAACGTCTGGGAACTGAAGAGATCAGCTGCTGGACTACTTAGTCATATGTTTCTTTTCATGATGCTCCAAAATGTTTTCATTTTGTTGTTTCAGTTTGGACTGCAGGCAGGCTGGTTTAGCACCTGGACCTTTCTACTACAAAGCCACGCTGTTGCAGTAGATGCTGTAGGCAGTTTAACATTGTCTTGCTGAAATATGCAAGGCCTTCCCTGACAAAGACATCATCTAGATGGGAGCACATGTTGCTCTAAAATGTGTTTATATCTCTCAGGATTGATGATGCCTATCCAGATATGCAAGCTGACAATTCTATAGGCACTAATGCACCACATTACCATAAGAGATGCAAACTTTTGAACTGAGTGTTGATAACAAGCCGGATGGCCTTTCTCCCTTTAGTCTGGAGGACGTGGTATCTATGTTTTCCAAAGAGAATTTCAAATGTTGTCTCACTGCAGAATGTCCATTTTAAACAAGCTTTTAAACAACATGATCCAGACAAGACACTTCATGTTCTCATATGGCTTCTTCTTTGCATGGCAGAGATTTAACCTGCATTGTGCACAGCTTGGTGAATCGTGTTCATGGTCAGTTTTTTCTGTAAGTGTTCATGATACAGCCGATACAGTAATTTTCATGACAAAATCATTCCTGCTTTTGATGCAGTGTTGGCTGAAGGCCTCAAGGTTCATATCCAATACTGTCTTCAGCCTTGTGCTTTGCAGACAGAGATTTCAGTTTAATTGTATTTATATAGCGTCATATCACAACAACAGTTAACAATCTTGTAGACTGACTATAGTGTTGGCACGGGTCGTCTTTAGTTTTTAAAACAGCCCCACCTCGCTATTCGATTAGTGGGTCTATCCAGACACGCCAAGAAGTTGTACTGTCATATCAGTGAAACAATGAGTGGAAGTTATTGGGTGGCCAAAAGACTCCTTATTCTGATTAAAAACATAGTTTTCCTCCTCAGTGAACTATTGTAAATATAACTGTGCAATGCTAAATAACAATATTGAAAAGTCTTTTGCTTATTGTAGATTAGAGATGTAAAACAATGTATCATATGCCTATCAGTAGTTTGGTCCACTGCCTGCCGAGTCCTGTACTTTGCAACATCAAACTTAAAACTAACGATGGGTCAGACACTCTACTTTCCCCCTTCTTTACTGTTGTAACCACACTGCATTTTGTTAGCTTCATTACCAACAGGAGGAATCTTGTCTTAAAAAGTTTTCTCCCATATTGTTTTACTGCAGCCACATCTAATGCCTCATCATCAAGATCTGTCCACAGTAACAATCATTAGAAGTCAATTTTCAACCAGTTTAAGGGGTTTGGCTTGCTATTTATTATTTATGACACATTCCTTTGATTTCCCGTTCCCCACACCTGTATGACAGCCGCCAAATCTAAAGCAGTTCACTCCAACAGCACTGCCATAACGTCTGATAAAAAAGCGATAATCCTACTTAATGTTTATTACTGAGGTCACAGTTCAGGATGATGGTGTAATGAGCTCAATTATATTTAAAAGGTGTTCCCTGAAACAGTGTAACCATTTTATACGCATTAATGCGGTGTTTGTTTGTTTTTTTAAAAAGGTTACATTAACTTTACTTTTTCTTTATAATCATTTCTCATGTAAACATCCTCAACATGCACACAAACCCTTCCTGTTTGATCTCTGATATATACAGTATAGCAGCTGTTACAACAGCTGCTACTGTATATTCACCTGGAGACTTTATTTAAAAAAAGGAGCTCAACATTTCACAGTTTTTCCTGAGATTGGATATCCAGCATTCTTTCCTTTGCCCACATTTCTCAGTCATATTTTAAAATGTAAAAATGTCTATGTTCTCTCAGGGCTGCTAGCAAGAAATATCCTGGCTGTATTTTGCCTAATGGCAAAGTAAACAGGTTACAGACATGACTTTAAGCACAAAATAAGAATTTCTGGAGATAATGTGTTGCCATTGCCTAAGATAAGATTGTTGGCGTAAGAAGTGAAAAAAGTTGAGCACCAATTTGCCTTTTTTTCAGATTAAATCGAGTTTTGAATGAAGTTGTCTCCATGCAGCCTCCTCTTGAGCTGCAGTGAGGACATAAATACTTCACATGCAGCAGGATATTATGCAGGTACGGGCTAATTTCAGCACGGAGGGGACAAGAGGAAGGCTGCCTAAAATCCTCTGGGCTTCTAGCCACCCTTTGATGTCTCCAAAACAGTCTTTGCATAAGGGGATGCTAGGGAAAAGCTGTGCTCCATGAATAATTTATCATTTACCGGCATAATACGAGTCATCCTTGCTGGCACGAGGAGTGCGAAAAAATATAGATGGTATAAAATATAAAAACACAAAGGCAGTTTGAGTAAGTAAAGCTCGGGGTTGTGCAAATGGCCAAATAATCCATCTGAGGGTCAGCAGTGTAGGGATTGATGCTGTTTGAGACGGGATAGGTTAGCACCGCGGCGTCCGTTACTGAGCAAAATGTTGTGAGACAAACTCTGTAGTAAATGCGTATAATTTAGGACAAAAATGCTTTAGATTTGTGTTCCTGGTAGATAAAATACGACATAATTATGCTTTATGAAACAATATTAGACACTCTTCAGTTCCGCGTTAATATTGTGAAAAAAGCATGGAGCACTTTAGTACACTTCTGGATATAAACACTAGCGCTGCTCACTGAGGCGGAGTAGTTTACTAGGATCATTGCGGTGCGGCTGAAAAAAGCTGTAATTTATTTATTTATTTTTACAAAAATGGAAATTAAACTACGCCGAATTAAAAAGTGGCGTTTAATATTTAAAACTAACGACAGGTAAACCTGCAAAGGCCATGCTGCTTCTGGCAACTGGTCTATCCTGTTAAAATGCACTTTTTCCGCACTTGCTTTTAGTTATCAAGATAGCGGAAAGTTGGGAGTAACCGCGGCCGTCTGTCCTACCGTCATATCGGGGCTCCCGCTGTAACGACACGGTTCCGTCCCTGTGGAGGAGGATGGAGGACGGGTCCTTCACCCGGCTGACTCTTCCTGCCGGCGGGCGGGGCACCCTGAGACCGCTGCAGCACTGGTAGCACACCGCCCATGCCTGCTCCTCGTTGATGGGCTGCTCGTAGGACTTCAGCACCTCCTCCAGAGACAGTTCCCGGGGCTCCGCCAGGTCCCGGGAAGCGTCGCGGTCCGTGGGGGCGGTCACCCGTGGGTCCCCGTCCTCGCCGCTTCTGTTAGTGGATCTGGCCATGGCTGCGATGCCGTGGAGCCCATTCTTTACTCCGCAAGCACCGGAGCCATTGATGCTGTCCGCCTCTCGGCCCAGTCTGCTGTGCAGTCCGCGGCTCAGACGTCTTCAAGTACTGCAGCTGCGCCTCGTTATCGCAGTGATGCCGTCAAGGTGGCCACCGGAAGCGCAGCGTTTCCGGATCAAGTTTTCAAACAATAATAACTTTTCAAAGTAAAATATTTTGGAACTGGTGCTTCAAAGTTGTTGTTGTTGTTTTTTTTTGTAAAAGCCCTTCAAGAACACTTATGTGCATGAAGTAAAAATAAAAAAAGATAAAATAAACAATACAATTAAAATCTGTCACTTTTTAGTTATTTTCTTCTGTACAATATTGTCTAAAAGTCTATAGCCACCCCTCAGTTTGTTTTATTTTGCTTCCAAGGATGTCTATGCATTGCATCTGGCCCTTCAGCTGATCCATCTACTCTTTCTGATGAAGTCTCATCAGAAATAAAATGGTAAAATGGTAAATGGCCTGTATTTGTATAGCGCTTTACTTAGTCCCTAAGGACCCCAAAGCGCTTTACATTACATTCAGTCATTCACCCATTCACACACACATTCACACACTGGTGATGGCAAGCTACATTGTAGCCACAGCTGCCCTGGGGTGCACTGACAGAGGCGAGGTGGAAATAGTCTCAGTGGAAGTCAAGAAGCTCTTCTTAAGGAAGGGAAACAGCTGAGGTATGCCAAATTACACAAGAACTGGACTGAAAATCAGTGGCAGGTCTGATGGAGAGATGAAATTTTAAAGTTTTTTATTCAAATCATGAAGGAGGTTACGAAACATGTACAACAGTGAGTGTTTACAGCCTTCTGTAAAACACTGTACACTGTAAGGGTTTGAGGCTGCATTTCAGTCAGTGGTGTTGAAGATCTTGTTAAAATTGATGGAATTGTGGACGCAGAAATGTACCATCAGATTTTGATACACCATGCAATTCCACGTGGAAGCAGATTGGTAATGATTGGTAATGGCTTCATTTTTCAGCATGACACACCAAACATAATGCCAATGCAGTCCAAGCATACCTGAATAGAAAAACACACAATGTAACATCATTAGTCATGGACTGGCCTCCTGAGGTGTCGGCATGTTTGTTGAGGCCCAGGCTGTGATGAAGAATAACTGACTTTCAAGCTTGTTAGAATTGCAAACTTGACAGAGTCAGCTAAACAGAGCTGGAGTGGTAAACTGTTGTTTTCTTACAAACTTTATGTATTGCATTATACAGTATTTTTATGTATGTTTGCAAATTTTTCAACATTTTCTTTAATCGGAGCACTAGGTGCGGTGACTCCCAATCTAGGTGAGTGGCTCCAGCAGATCCCAGGAACAACATCGGAGATCTCTGTCCAGAAGAGCGTAGTCCTAGGAACAGTCAAGATACTGCGCAGGACCCTCAAGCTCCCAGGCCTTTATTGGAGGACCTGAGCTTTAAGGATAGATGGCCAGCAGGGGCGAGAGGGGAATTTTTTTTTATATAGATAAAGGAAGGATAGGTCAAGATTTTCCTACTATTCCTAATCTCAGACTCTTTTTTTTTCTTTCTTTTTTTTTTTT
>VUQG01026682.1:24392-40660 GCA_015106755.1 Etia nguti | reverse complement strand
GGAGCTGTTTTGCAAAGAAGAATGGGCAAGGATTTCAGTCTCTAGATGTGCAAAGCTGGTAGAGACATACCCTAAAAGACTGGCAGCTGTAATTGCAGCAAAAGGTGGTTCTACAAAGTATTGACTCAGGGGGCTGAATAATTACGCACACCCCACTTTTCAGTTATTTATTTGTAAAAAATGTTTGGAATCATGTATGATTTTCGTTCCACTTCTCACGTGTACACCACTTTGTATTGGTCTTTCACGTGGAATTCCAATAAAATTGATTCATGTTTGTGGCTCTAATGTGACAAAATGTGGAAAAGTTCAAGGGGGCCGAATACTTTTGCAAGCCACTGTATATGAAAGGGACGTTTATCTATGTAGCCCAACAGGCTGAATGCAAATGGGGATTATTACCGTGATCAGATCAGATTATCAGGGATTTAATTAAACCAGACTGAAGCGTTAAAACTGACATCACCCTGACAGCGATGATGTGTATCTATCAAACCCCTTGAGTCTGACTAATCTTTGTTTTATTTTCAGAGAGATCACATAAAAGAAGAGACGACACTGGAAGATCCTGGATTTTTCTTGTTTTAAAGTCGTGTTTAAATGCTGATGCTTTATTGCACTGAAAGTCATGAGTTTAGTAGGTAAACGATTCTTTGTGTTTACAGTTTGTGTGGGGGGGGGGGTTTATCATCTTTATGGTCGTGTTGAGATTTCTGTGGTTTTCAGCCTCACAAAGAAATACAAGTTTTAAATTCCTGAAGCACTGATTTTTATACTTTGTGTGTTGCAGTGTTATTAGGTAGTTAGATTTAACAGGGTGATTTTTATAACAGATATTTTCTTCTGTTTACTTATCGTGCTGAACATTTCAACAAATAAAATGTCTACATTTCTAATTAAACAGTGACTCAGTGAGCTTTGATATTTAGTTTCTGATAAGAATACATCTTCTGGTTATTGTTACCTGTTATTCTTTTTTCAAGCTCCATATTTTTGTTCCTGAATTTTGGGAGAGTAGCTTTGCATGACTCAGAGTTTAAATAATCCTTATTTATCTTTTACTGGACCTTTGTGCAGACCCCACAATTCCTCCATTTTACCCCTTTATGCTTAGCCTCCGCTCTTCTGATTGGTCGTAGCTCACAAACAGAAGGGTTTAACACCAGGCTGAGAAACTGTGTTTAGAGAAGTCTAAAGCTGTTGGCTCACTAGAATTACAAAAAAAGTCTCTTTATATGAGACTTTTGCCAAGCTCTTAACCCTGACACAACCCAACTGTTTTAGTAACCATAACCAGTCTGTCAAATGAGCCGTTTTCATTGCCACTGAGGGCATCAAGTTTCTGCCTCGAGACTTCAGTGTCAGTAAATAATGTTGCTCTGTGTCTGAGGCAGAAAGGGAAAATTTCCAATAAAATTAAAACCTGAGTGTAAGAAAAATCTGTCAGAAATGACACCACACAACTGTCTGTTATCCTTACCACACTGATGGGCCAGATTCTCTAAAAAAAAAAAAAAACCCAACTATGAAACGTAGAAGCAGTACACAGCCATTTTATTAGGTACACCTTGCTAGTTCTGGGTTTGAACCCATGCTGCTTTCAGTGCTCCAGTTTGAGATGATATGGTGCACCATCCTGATGGAAGCAGCTGTCTGAAGATAGTACAATGTGATCATAAAGGGATGGACGTGGTCACCAAAATACTCAGTCTGCACTGTTTACATGACAGTCAGTGGATATTAAAGGGCTCAAAGTGTGCCAAGAACACATCCCCCACACCTTTTGTACCACCAACAATCTGAACTGTTGACTCATCAGACCAGGCAACGTTTCTCCAACCTTTTACTGTACAGTTTTGGTGAGCCTGTGTGAATTGCAGCCTCTCTGGTTTTCTGCTGCTGTAGCCCTTCTGCATTAAGGTTCAGTGTGTTGTTTACTCAGAGATGGTCTTCTGCATACCTTGGTTCTAACGAGCTGTTGTTTGACTTCCTATTGTCTTCTTATCAGTTTGAAGCAATCTGGTCATTTTCCTCTGACATCAAGGAATTTTCACCCTCTGGATATTTTCTAGATTTTGAAAGGCTCTCTGTAAACTCTAGAGATCCCAGTAGACCAGCATGTTCAACGTCACTTAAATCACCTTTCCTCTCCATTCTGATGCTCAGTTTAAACTTCATGTGTACCTGCCTAAATACATTTGAGTTGCTGCTATGTGACTGGTTGATTACATACTTGTGTTAAGCAGCTGAACAGGTGTACTTATAAAGTAGCTGTTGAGTGTATATTAATTTGTAGTAGGAAACAATTTTAAAAGTAAAAATGCAACAACAGGAAGTATAAATATATATAAACAATCCCACTTTGGTCACTTTAAGCCTTCGGTGGGTGGCTGCTCATATAACCATGACTGAGCGGTATCTAGTTAAGGTGAGACTTGGTTACCTCACTTAACAGACATGTGTACATTTTCCTGTTATTTTGGGGACATAAAATACTTTCACGCTCCTGATGACATGCAAGACTAAAGTTGATTAATTCAACACAGCAGCACGTGTTAATTTTAAAGAAACCTTTATAAAGTTTAAACATTTCTGAACATAAACATTTCGACATTTCAAGACATATACAATTCTTTATATGAAACAGTAAATATCTCTTATTGTGCACACTCTCAAAGTAATTCAGAAAATAAACACTGTTCTCTTTGCCTGATCTCTCCTGTCGTGGCATTTCAAACCTTAACGTCGCTTGAGGCACTTTCTGAATGACGAGGCTGTTAAAGAAACATGTAAAGCATGACAGACTATAGCGCCCCCGTGAGGCGGCTTTTTTTTCTTCTTTTTTTTTTTTTTTGACACAGTCACAGACCGGATGGCTTTCTCAGAGCGGAGCATAGCTTACACACCTAAACTGATCAGCTGAGCTTTGTAATGCAGACATGCTGGCAGTGTGTGTGTATATGTGTGTGTGTGAGGCAGCTACACATGCAGGTTTAAATACAGTTTCGCACTTCTGCTATCCTTCAAGTGTTAATTTCTAATAACAGCTTAGGCGCTGGTACGATTTTGACCTTTAAATTCACTCCGAGTGTGTTTCTAAACATTAACCGTTTCTGAAAGCCTAAAGTTCTCACTTTCAGGGTACATTCCTGCTTTGGAAATGACTTCATGTCTTCAGACAAACATCACATGCTCATGAAGCCCTGTCCTCTCGCAATGAAAGAGCTCCGGGCTGTGCACAGATTTAACACTGAAAATCAATACCTCGGTAGTTCTTCCATATCCACAAATACCTTTTTTTTTTTTTTTTTCTGAAGACACTATAATGCATCTTGGTAGCTGATTGTATGCGTCTCCGTAGCTTGAAAAACATCAACTTGAAATTATAAAACCATCTGAAAATGATTATATCACTTAAAAAAAACAAAACAAAAAAAGGCCGCTTTTTAAGCTGTTCCTGAAATGTTTTTTTCACATGACAGGAGCAGTTTATGAAAGTGTAAACTTAAGTGGGGTCCCACTTTAACCCAGAGCACATGATGAAGTGTGTGTTCAAAGTATGATTACTGTCAGAGGACGAAGAGGAGGAAGTGTGTGTGTGTGTGTGTCTGTGTGTGTGTGTGTGTTTACAGTCACGACTGAGGTATAGAAACCTCGAGGTTTATCATTCCTGGTGAGAACAAGGCGAATATGTGCACAAACTCCACCGTGATTGGGAGGAGCCTGTTTGTCTGAGCAGTAAGTGGAACATCCTCAAGGCCTCCAATCCTGCAGTGTAAGAGGGACACAGATGGCACCAGAGTGGGAGAAATGGTTTAGGTGTGGATCCGTGGTGTCACTAGAAGTCAGGTGGGGCCACCTGGCTGGGAGTGGAACAACCCTCTTCCTGATCCTCTCCTGTGAGATTAAAAAGAGGGAAAATTAAACCTCTCACACCTGCGGTTTGAAGAACTACCACCTGTGTTTACTGACTAACTCCTCACCGTGCTCCTCGCCTCCCTTCTCCTCGCTGTGCTCCTCTTCCTTACCGTCAGGAATTTCTATATGACCCAAATCCTGCACGTCACCCACGCTCGACTCCTGAAAAATAAAACATAATTCTTAATTTGTAAAAGCAGCACGCTGCAGCACCTTATAGATTCAGTTTACCTACATCAGATGGTGATCATAAAACGTGAATGTATATATGCATCATGCATTTCCAATATGCATGATGCCAGAGACCCTCTTAGATTATGAACTGTTTCCTTCTGTGTGCACTAAAACACATTAAGGATGGCTACGTCCCCTGCACTCTGATATACTTCTTTCGGCTGCTCTCTTTAGTAGTGTATTCTCCACGGACGTGTCGATATGATCGCAAAAAGCAAACATGCAACACCCCACGTGAGATGATAAAATTTATGTCACTCGACTCAGATTCGCAAATGTATAATTGAGGCTTTACGCTGAACACACAGTGTGAATAATTATGTCCCAAAATTCTGCTCTTACTCTACAAGGTCAAATTCCTTTATTGACATTGCGCAAACAAAATTCTGCACACTACCTAGAAACAGACTTGGTATGTATAAAAGACAGATGACCACTCCTAATACACACACACAAACACACACACACAGTTCCAGAGTTAAAGTGGGATGGACCACAGTAACTATAAAATACTGTATTTTTATAAGAAAAAAGTGCAATAAATAGTAATGCTTCTCTTAATGAGCTACAATCAAAGATGTAACGTCTCACATCATCACACCTTAATCAATCGCAGAGCGTTAAAGAACATTAATGTCTGCTTACCTGTGATTCAGAGAAACGATCTTCATCAGAGTTCCTAAATCCTTCTGGAGCTTCCATAAGGATCTCAAGACCATCAGCCTCCACTTCCTCGTCACTGCTGAATGAGACAAAACAAAATACTGTGACACTGACATAAATGCTATCACCCACCTGTTCACTGACACCGAGTACCACATTCAGCCTGGATTTCTCCATTTAGAGTTAATTCTGTTTCTGAGACATCACATCACGGTTACATTTTACCGCAAAAAGAAGTTCACATAAACATATATGTACACACAGACTGTATAAAAAAAGATGGGCATAGGCAAATATCCACACAAGCAAGGAGGAAACTTGGATTTACTGAGATTAGCAGTTTTAAAGTTTTCACTCAGGAGTGTGTCCGCTCCTCTCCATCAGCCTGTCGCAGCAGCTTCACAACCACTAGTAAAGCCAAAAAAAAGAAAAAAGGTAGAATACCCGCAGGATATCACAGCAGTGTGTAGCTGCTAACGAGTAGAAAGAAGAAGCTGCACAACTCACTCTTGTAGAGAAATCTGATGTTAGTGTGTTTGACACACAGCAGGAGTATTTCTAGGATTTTACTGAGTCTCCTGAGACTCTGAATATGGTGCATTTCTGTTTTGTTTAGTTTTTTAATGATAGTTTTTACTCTCAAATAGCTTAGTGATTTAATAAAATCTTTAAATAGAATGGGATCCTCCCCCCAAAGCAGAGTAAATTCAATTGTCATGGATTGCGAGTGCTGAAAGTTAACAGCAGTTTCTAATTTGATTGTTGTTTGCAGTGTTGAGCGATTCAAGACGCAGCGCTCAAAAACTACTGAAGGAAAGGGAGAGCCATATAGATGGGGAGGGGGGAGTTCCCCCTCACCCCCTTTGGTAAACCACGTTCATCTTTGATATATAGTATGTGTACACATGTACATGAACAGAGTTAGAATAAAACTCTCACATTTCTACCTTTAAGTTCAGAGTCACAGATATCAGGAACTTTAAACATCTACAGTATTGTTAACAAAGCTGTGATATTTCATAACACAATAAGATATATAATATAACAAATGAACAGCATTTGCACACCAGATTATGGCTGGAAATATCTATCTGCCAAATACCTGGAAACACTGTAGTGCTGTAATGAGGAGACCTGACTGTTGATGATTAAACTAGAATTACTGCCACGATGACCTCTGAGGATCAAAATCTAAACATCAAGACAATGGAAGAAATGGAGAGACACAAGAACTATTCCTGATGTTAATCTTCACAAATTTCCCCTCTCATTTTGCTTCTTTTTGGGTCTCTCAGCTCCAGTTTCATCAGCTCCTAAATGCTCCATGTTTCTCTGAGTTTTGTGCAGTTAATGATTCGTTTTTATAGTTGAGTTTATACTTAACTGTAAAGCTCCATACCAGCTCCTATCTGCTGGTGTGGAGCTTTACAGTCTGTTATAAAGAAACAGAGGTTAACAGCTGTGGACACGGTCGACAAACATTTCTGTCCCCACACTGACTGACCTTCCTCCACAGTACAGGTTCTCTGCATTCTTTTCTTCCTCCTTTATTTCCTCCTCTTCCTTTTTGTTTTGGTCCTCTTTACATTTCTCATCCTGCTCTTCTTTCTCTTCTCTGACTTCTTCTTGTTCTTCTTCTTTCTCTCCTCTGTCTTCTTGTTCTTCTTCGTCTTCTTCATCGAGATCAGAGCAGTTGAGAAAGTCGAAGCTTTCAAGGGCAGTTTCGACTTCCTGGTTAAAACTCGCAGATGTGGGGAAAGGAGGCTGAGGAGAAACACACGGAGGAGTTAAACACGTCGCTGTTTATACACGAATGCGTTAAATTTATTCCTGAACTCACCGCTGGAGCGTCCTCGCCATGTTTCATCTCCTGGACGGACTGATGTGGTTGACTTTGGTCTGCCTTGTGTTCCTCTGCTGCTGCTTCAGTGTCTGTCTGTGTTTCAGTCTGTTCAGCCCGGGCTAACGAGTCCACGGACGCATCATCGTTCACCTCCGCAGGCACAAACGACACAGGAGGCAGAGAGATGTCAGGGCAGGAGCAGCTCAGGTCTGCCGAGGTTTCAGAGAGCCCCTCTGATTGGACAGACACCCTGTCAGTTGCAGTACAGTCCAGGCCGCTCTCACTGGCGAGGCCGTGAGAGCAGGAAGCCTGCAGATGGCCATTCGTCTGAGGGAAAACCTCCCCGGTTTCGGTCTCATCCTCCTCTTGGTTGGATGAGAGCGAGGGCGTTGATGCGCTGGACTTGTGTGGCGTGAACGACAGCTGGGTGGTGAGAGTGGTTTGCAGCAAGTTGGACGCCGTCAGCCTCTGAGCGTGATGAGCCAGTGCTGGACTGGATGAGTCATCGGAGGATTCAGAGGAGTTGGACCAGACCGTCCCGTTCTCCATTTCCCCCTGACGCTTCAGCAGAGACTAGAGATGAAAGGAAACGAGATCAGAACAACAAACTAAATCACCTGTACTGTGACACACAGCACAATGCTAACTGAACACTTATCATTAAATTATATCCAGACAAATGCTACCAACAAATGAATTAATTGCTTTTCTGTTATCAGAAAAGCTTTAAATGGGGAAAGATTAGAGATAAAAGCATTCAACTAAAGTAAACTGACGGTTTCCAGTGTTTTCACAAAAACAAAGCCACAGTTTCTGAAGTTGGACATGTTCCCCTGAAAAGTTCAGTTTTATCTGTATAGGGCCAAACCACAACAACAGTGCCCTCAAGGTGCTTTAGATTGGAAGAGAAAGACTCTACGAGAATATAGAGAAAACACCAACAATCGGACTGTGAGCAAGCACTTAGCGACAGTGGGAAGGAAAAACTTCCTTTTAACAGGAAGAAACTTCAGGCAGAACCAGGCTCAGGGAGGGGCAGCCATGTAACATGAATGTTGGGGCTGAGGAGAGAAAGACAGGACAAAAGTGAAGCTGATGTCACAATGCTCTATGAGAAAATGCTCCTGCTGCCTCAGTAAAAGCTTTACTGATGAGTTTATCATATGAACTTACTTGTTTCTAATCCTATGATTATGATTATTAGATGATTTTTATTCTGTAAATGTAGTTCCATTTAGAGTAAAACAGGTGATAAAGCAGAGATGCTTCTGTATGAGCACTCAGTTTTTTTGCTAATATTCTCAACAGTGTAAATGGTGAACATGTACTCATCAGTCCCTTCATTAGGTACACCTGTTCAGCTTTGCGTTAATGCAAATCTCTAATCATCCAATCACATGTTCAAACTGAGCATCAGAATGGGGAAGAAAGCGGATTTAAATGATTTTAAATGTGGTGTGGTTTTGGTGTCAGACGGGCTGGCACCAATTTTCCCCACACAACTATCTCTGGGATTTACAAAGAACCATCTGAAAAAGAGAAACTATCCAGTGAGCAGCAGTTCTCTGGGTGAAAATGCTTTGTTGATGCCAGACATCAGAGGAGAATGGCAGCACATCAAACCTTGGAGCAGATGGGCTACAGCAGAAGACCACACTGGGTGCTGCTCCTCTTAGCTATCAAAAGGAAACTGAGGCTACAATTCACACAGGCTCACCAACATCGGACAACAGAAGATTGGAATAATGTTTCCTGGCCTGATAAGTCTCAATTCCTAATGCCACATTCAGATGGCAGGGTCAGAATTTGAAGTAAACATGAAAGCATGGACCCATCCTGTGTGTCAACGCTTCAGAGTCATTCTGGTGGTGGAGGCTGCGGAGTTTTTTTTCAGCACACTTTGAGCCCCTTTACAACAACCAACCATATTTAAACACCACAGACTACCTCAGTATTGTTGCTGATCATGTCCATCCTTTCATGACCACAGTGTACCACTCCTCTCTATGATGAATGCTTCCAGCAGGATAACGCACCGTGTCACAAAGCTCAAATCATCTCAAACTGCAATTTTTAAATATGAGTTCACTGTACTCAAGTGGCCTCCACAATCAGATCTCAGTCCAATAGACCACCTTTGGGATGCTGTCATGTCAACATGAACCAAACCTCTGAGGAATGTTTCCAGCACCTTGTTGAATCTGTGCCATGAAAAATTAAGGCAGCAATGAAGGTAAAAGAGGGTCCAACCCAATAATAGCAAGGTCTACCTAACAAAGTGGCAAATGAGTATACATACAGACCTCTGTGTGTAGGCGATGTTGATGGACAATTTTGGGATCTTGGTAACTTGTGAAAAGTCATTACTTTAAACACTGAACTACTTTCTTGATTTCATAAGCAAAACTGATCTCAAATCCCTGCAACAAAAACTTTGATCAGTTGGGATTAAAAATTAAACACTATCGGTTTTTTTTTGGGGGGGGGGGGTCTGATTGGATATTAACAAACTAGTTAATAATTGTTCCATCACTATAAACTAAACTACAGCTATGACTACATCCCAACACACCGACTCTGCTGTGGTGAGCTGAGGCGCCGCATGGCTGAATTCACAACGCAAGGTCGCCGCCCTGTCCGCCGCCACCCCGTGGAAGGCCTTGACCAGCAACCGGCTCTGCCAGTGCCTGCACCGAGCCACGCTCTTCATCGAGGCGAGGAAGAGGAGGAACATATTGGAGCTCTACTCAAACACTACTAAACAGCTACAAGGACCACAGCTCCGCTCCAACATACTGGTGCTGTCACACAACTCGCTACAGCTATCGTTCACTCTGCTCGCCTCAGGCACATCACGACCACACCCACACGTCCTCACACACAACCCTCTGCGAACATCCTCACACACATCAGCACTACCGCTACAGAGGAAGCAGTCGGGGAGCAGCTGAAACAGAACAGGACGGTGAAACCACAGTAATGACACCCATCAGTTTAGCATAAATGCAAGAAGCTGATTTATACAAACTGGGACCGAGCGATGTTAAGAGAATGGGTGTGAAGGAGAAGTTGTTAGTGGAAAAAGCTGAAGGTGAATGTTTCTCATGTTGTCACTCACATAAAACACCTGCTCTCGCATAGAGGGTGTGTCCGGAGGGCTCTGATTGGACAGCAGGCGTTTAGAAACTGTGCTGGAGGAAGATGTTTGGTCATCCTTATCAAACGGACTGAAGAAAGAAGAAACAAGACAAAAGACGTGTGAATAATCACAAAAACAAAAGCTGCACATGTAAACTGAGGTGTGTGCGTATGTGTGTGTAGCACGTCTGAATACCTCCAGGTGACCTCTAAGTTCAGTTTTACTGTCCCGAGGTCATTGATATCCACGGCGAGTGTTTGAGGCAGCGGGCAGAACAGATCGAGCATTTCACAGGACACGCTGCCCACCACCACGTGATTGGCCAAGCTCTTCAGCTCCGTCACCTTAGAAACACAAGCATACAAACCCCAGGAAAAGGGTATTATTACATGTATTATTATTATTATTACAGAATTACCAGTTTGGAAGTAGTTAATCTGTAAATGTGAAAAACAAACAAACAAAACAAAGACATAAAGTTTAAAAAACATTAATGAATCGCATCTCTAACCACAGGGAAATATTAGGGAGTTGTTTTGGGCGTATGTGACAAACCAAACTGACCAACAAGTATTTTTTCTAGCGTAGTCAAAACATGATAAAGATCACGGTTCAGCTCCACTGCTACAGGAAGTATCTAACTACCTCATGAAATAACCCAGCACATCCGTCCTTATCCTCATCTTCATAGTTTTATTTCAAACACTGTCTCCTACACGTCACACTCTCTGCTTACTGAGCCGCTTTATTCTGTTATCATTTGTCCGATATATCCACCATCCCGCCTCTGCACATGTCCGAACTGTCTCAGCCTCGCCTTTCTAACTTTTGTCTCTAAGCTCTCTCTGAAGTACTGATGTCCAATCCTGTACCTCCCGCTCCTGCCTGAACTCTCTTCTTTACCTCTCTCGTGCACTGCCTCTTCTTTGGATGGGTGACCCCAGCTATTTACACCACTACTGCTTGTACCTTTACCTTTTCACCTGTCTCCTCTCATTCACACACGTGTATTTTTTCTTGCATTTACTGACCTTTACTCCTCCTCCTCCATCTTTCAGGACACTCTTCCACCTGCTCCTTACTCTCACTACTAACCCCATTGTTGTCTGCAAACATTTTACTCCACAGGAACTCCTGTGTGACCTCGCCTGGCAACCTGTCCACCACCACTGCAAACAAGGAGGGGCTCAAAGCTGATCTCTCATGTAATCCCACCTCCACCTTAAACCCATCTGTCCCTCCAAGCACACACCTCACCACTGTGTCCCTGTCCTCACACGTGACCTTAACCACCCTCGCATACTTCTCATGTAGTACCACACTTCCTCTCTTATGCCTTCTCTAGACATGTCTACATCAATCACATCTGTAAGAAGCCATGCTGCTACTCACTGATCATCAGCTTTTTTCTTAACAGCTTCAACAACTCTTTCTCATGTCTGACTGGCACAGCCTGCTGTTCAAAGTCATTAAAGATGGTAAAAAATTGTATTTTGAGACATTGCTTTACATGTTTTTCCTTGTGGTCCTTCTGTCTCACCATATTGTAATCTATGTATTTGTCTGACCCAAAAATGGAATCCTTCCACAGTTTATTTTCTTGCTTCGACTGACTTTCATGAATATTACTGAGTTATTTTACGTTTTTATTTAGCTTTTCTACTTGTTGAGCTGCTTTTTTTAAATTTGCTGATCTTTTTTTTGAGGCAGCTGGATGTAATAAAAGTGGGGAGAGAATGAAGTGGAGTAAATGGTCAGGGCTGGAAACAAGGAGGACACACCCTCTGTACACAGAGCATGTGGTCAGTCGCTGTTATAGGAACTTCCTGACCTTTGGGACCAATAAAGTCTGTCATTTGCTTAAAAACAAAAAATTATAACACTTCCTATTAGTGAATTGTTTGCAGTGTTTTGCATATTCAAATGGCTGTAGGAGCTAGTAAAAGATGAACTAAACACACTGCAGGTTTTCCATAAGATTTACATAAATATGGTATCATTACCTTGATTGACAGCAGTTCTGTGATGAGAGGCAGGAAAATATACTCTTCGCTATCCCACATCTGCTTGTTGCTGACTTCTACGCGGCCTCGTAGTCTCCAGCGCTGGCGACCGTAACGCATCAGGACCTGCCGGGGGCCAAAGATAGCGAATGTGATAATGGTGACACAGATACGCGAATAAAAATGTGCACCTGTGTGTTTGCGTTACCTCATACTGGTCACCAGCGCACAGACGTGCAAATCCAGCCAGGCCTGAAACATCAGAAACTGAGAAGTGAGAACTGAGCTCATTTACAGTGCAGCAAATGGGAAGTCACATGGGCTAAGAAAGTGACTCACCCTTCATCTTCACATGAAATTCTCCCATATGGCTTTCTAATTCGCTCTCAAGTGAGCACATGTGCTACAGAGACAAAAGCAGACACAGCTTTAAATATCGTACAGCTTCCTATTAAATTAAGAGCCGAAAAAATTAGCGGCTTATTAGTCAATTTGGCAGAAATTTCATGTCTTTTGCTTCATAGATGTCTTTTTTTCTTTGGTTTTGGATTAATCAGTAATTCACTAGTTATTCGCTTCAGCCCAAAACACACAAACAATCATGTGATGATAGAAACATCTAACAGAACCACACCCATTACTTGCCTCTGTACATTCCCTGTAGCCCTTGTTGGCTTCACTCAGACTCTCTCGGGCCTCCTTGCTGCCACTGGCAGAGTTAAAGGCTGCCACCATCTTGCTAGCTCCATCACGCAGTCGCCGCTGTATACAATAAGCATCGTACAGTTCTTCAACCTGGAAACGCAAACATTCCAAAAGTTTAGTCTCTTTGTAGTTTAATCAAACAAAATAGCATTAATTTGTGTTTCATAAATGTTGCAGGTTAAATAATGAGTGACAAAGCAACATTAGCGTCCTTTAGGAGTTGTCTGCTGAATTTAAATCCAATATTCAGCATCCCTTTTGCTCTGTTTTGGTCTCCACCACCTCCTGAGAAAATGGCTTTCTCTTTAGCTTCTACATGTTCCACCAGCAAATCTTAATCTCTGCTTTTTCGTGGGACCATCAGGGAGTACAAACCAGGGATGTCAAAAGATCCAAAACATCTCTCAATTCCAAAACTCTGAAAATGTGATGGCACTTTTTCTTTTTTAGTACAGAATGTGGCAAGGCAGCCATTCTTCAAGAACTAATGGAGACAAACTACGTCTACATGTTTTCTAGTCTATCTTTAGGGTCGATATTTTCGACTGATATTAGCCATCTACCAATCTGTCAGTAGCAGCATTGATAACGTCCGATAAATGAAAATTTAAAAAATACTGGTGGTGACTAGAGCAACCCCTCAGCATCCTAGTAGATTCTCCTATGGCATAAATTTGAAAATCTTAGGTGATTTTCAGAAAAGTTGATCTTTGACCTTGAAGTCAGAGTCACTAGAATTCACAAGCATTCAAACTTGCCCAATAGTTTTTGTAGATGCAGCTGTGGCGTGAATTTCAAAATCCTACGTCGCCTTGTTCTCAAGTTATTACATTCACAAACTTTGGTGTCCATGCTGCCTTCCAGCTCACCCGGCAGGCTGACAACAATACCACATCAGCCTGCAGCTTCATACATTTGGAACACCACAAATGCAACAGCCAGCTGATCCAATAAATGAACAAATAAATGGCAAATTCTAGGGAAAAATCTTTATGTTTCATGTGTAAGAAACACACATGAAACATATCACTATCCGTCTTCGTGTTAAAACTCTTGTGTTGGTTGGGCTCAAACAGACTTACTGATAAGAAAGTCATTATAAGTCAGATACAGAAATACTTTATGTTGTTATTCTGACATACATATTAGCATTTTTTTAGCTAAATAATACACTGCTATTTTAGTTAAGCATGTATTTTACACTTTGATCTAAAGTTACCAGGGAAAACCCTACCCACGCCATTTCTGTGCTAACATTTGACTTGTGCTGTGTCATCACTATTACACTATAATGCTGCAGCTTGTTTCAGTAGAGTTGCACTTTAAATTAGGAAGTGCATCATCAGTGACAGACCCTAACTGGAAATGGGGGAATTCATTTACTTACACTTATAAATGCTGCTGCCTGTACCAGGCATTGATAAAACATTATTCAGTAATTTTTTCTTCTGTATCATCAGAAATATTGCAGATTTTCTTGAAATAAATAATATTTCTTTAAATTTTATTTTGTTATTACTGCATTTTATGTTTTAGCCCCTAAACAGTGGAATAAGGGGGCTCATGCTAGGCTGTACCCACCTTGCACATTTTTAAAGTACAGCTTAAAACTGATTTTTATTCTAAGGCTTTCAACCCGGGGTGAGAGCTTAAGTATTTAGGCTGTTGTATTGTCTCTTGTATTTTTGTGAGTTTTTTGGATATACAGGGTGTATCAAAAGGAATCATCCTACTTCAAAAGGCTTAAATAATGGACAAAGAAACCTGCAGTAAAATTTAGAATACACGGATGAATGTAACATACACACATTTTACATACAAAACTCATGCCGCGCATCCAAAGGGGGGACACATGTCTATGCGATAGTCAAACTCGCCCTATGTTTATGGAGTCACTGCATCCACTGCTGTTGCTATGGTACCTATCATCAACCATATGAAACTCCTGTATCTCGTCAACGTCTTTCTAACAGTACGTGTTTTGACCGTTACTGGTGAATAGCTGCATAATTAAACCGCTTTGAAATCAGATGATTCCTTTTGATACCCTCTATTTATTGATGTGTGCATGTGATTTTTCAATGTGCTTCATAAATAAGTTTGGATTTTAGGCTCTATAACCCATCCCTAGCGAAAACATTGTACAAATGCTTAAGCTAATGTAACTAACTTTATACCTCAAGGTAATGTTAGCAGGTTACTCAGCAACCATCCTAACCTTTCAGCCTGTGTCGTGTCTCCAAAATATAATGTTAACAATTCAAATAAACAGAGTGCCGCCACCATGTCAGAGATTTAAACATGAAATTTTAATAAAGGAGTAATCATTTGGTTTTGGTTTTGAGAATCATGTAATTCTACTGGTACTGGGTATCTGGTATCCTGGCATCTCTACAAACTGGCTTTATCAGGGACTTGTTGCTATAAATAGCTGCCTCCCAGGCAGTGAGTGAACAAAGACACTGATCCATAGCAGCCATTAAAAATATAGTATTGTTTTGATGTGATTTGCTGAAAGACGCTAAAATGCGCCACTGAATTGTACAGAGGAGCACCTTTTCAATGACCTGTTGTCCTTTCCCTCACTGCCATTCATTACAGGTTGAATGTGTACATACATACCTTGCTGAGGTGGAACTCCAAGCGACGCATGAACCTCTCAATGGCTTTCACGTGCTGCAGAGGAGAAAATGATTATTATACTTGCCAAACTAGTGAAGAAAATTATTTCAGTTTCAGTGCCTGAAACTCACCTTATCCAACTCATACAAAGACCCCTGCAGAGAAAAAAAACACCGATCAAAAACACAAATCAAAGCAGCGGACGATGATACCGATCACAGCCAGTACTGGTGCGCCTGGTTTGACTCACCAATCGACCATTCCTCTTGTTTTCTCTGATCTGCTGACCCAGGCTGTCCAGCTCCAGCTGGTGAACCTGCAGGTACGACCTGACGACGAAAAAGAAATCATCTTTGCTTTCTTTATTCTAAAGAGAGAGGCCCAGCTGTTTCCTGCATATTCAGAGATATTCCACCTGGCAGCCATCCCTAAACTGAGCCTGAAATGTGTTTACTCACTGTAGGCCTCGGCGTAAGGCAGCGTACACTTCATCCAGCCGCTCGGGCTGGGGGGTTTTAGTGGGTGGCAGTTTGGTGGAGCCTGTGAACATCCTGCTTCCTTACAAGGCACGCTTCTCTTGGATCAAACGGTGCTGAAGGAGGGGGAGGAAGAAAGAGAGAGATAGAGCATGGGATGATTTCTGATAAGGCCACCAGGATCACTCAGTTTAAGCACATTCAAAACAGGCAACTAAGGCAGAAAGGGTGCTGCCCACCTGCTGACTGAAGAGATATTATCAGTGCTGAAACATGCTTGGACAGTTGTGTGCAGCACTGTGGCTTTAACAGACTGAAGGACATGTCCTGCAGTTACACAAAAAGCAGATATTAGAAACAAAATGTCCCTCTTAGCTTCGCTCCTCACTGTATCTGACTGCAGCTCCTTTAATACGATCAGTGGTTAAGCTAACAGCACAGAGAAAACAGAAAGGAGAAAAAAAGAGGATGCAATCCCCTCTTTCACTTCCTCAGTGTGTCCACACTGCTTTGTCTGCAAGACGGCGAGCTTCGCGTTAGCAACAACCACAGTGGCCATGGCTGACAACAGCAGGGAGTGCAGTCTGCCTGTGCTTCTCTTCCCCTTCCTTCCCTGCCTCTCCACCCACCCTCCCCTCCACATCCAACACCACAGTACATACAGG
>VUQG01026682.1:0-17721 GCA_015106755.1 Etia nguti | reverse complement strand
TTATTTTATTTTTTTAATTTTTTTTTTTTTTTTTTTTTTTTTTTTTTTTTTTTGGGGGGGGGGGTTGTTTTTTTACCTGCAGTTCTTTTTGTTCCTTTTTTCAGGCAAATCTGAAATGGTCAGGTGGGAAGTCATAAGAATTGAGATGGAATAACCCAGTAAAACAGGAGGACCTTCGGTGTTGCACACACTATGAAAGCTTGTTTTTGCCAACCAAACCAAAACAAAACAAAACAAAAAATAGCACCCATGACTCAAAATTTGCAGTTATTATCCCAAATTTTCAACTTACTAACTCAAAGTTCTGAGAAGTTAATTCAATATATATATAACACAAAAAATGCCTTTTCGATGCCCACAAATGTTTGGTTTGTTGTTTTTTCTGTGGCAGAAAAAGCTTCCAGAACAAACCACTGGTGCTCAAGGAGGGGAAGAAAAATAGGAAAAAGCTAAATGGAAAAATTACAACCAAAAACAGGCATTAAAAAAAGAAATTTTAAAAATCCAGGTCCAGGAAGTCACAGGCAGTTTGGAATAAATAATAAAAGGCTTTTATTTTATTTTAGTAGCCAAAACCCCCTCAGCTTCCACCTTCTCCTGTGATATTTTTTTCAAGATTTTTTTGTAGTAACTTGAAAGAAGGTTGGAAATGAAGAACCCCTAGTGAGAGATTTAATGGAGTGAGTGTCTATAACTTATAAAAGAAAGTCAAGGATTGGCAGCAAACCACCTTTTTAAACCTCAGACAACAGCCAGAAAGAGACTCAGGTGCAGTGTATGGCCAGTGACACTTGCACCTGAAGGCCAGTGTGTGCCAGCACCATAACTCACAGCATGAGTACGATTAGGCAGATAAGGATGTCGCTTGGTTTTTAATTTCTAACATGAAAACAGTCAAATGTAAGTTAATCAGCAAGTTAGTGTTCTTCGTTGATAATTCAATAAGACAGGTCATCTGCTGATTGACTGATTACTGCTGTGTGTTAACTCAGTTATTAACTAGTGATAAAAACAAAGTGTTTTTTCTCTCATTTGGTGTGACATTTATACAGTTGTCATACACTTTTCATATGAGAGCAATTGAAAAGTGTGACACTACACTATTCCAGACATGTCAGCTGATCCATCCACCCTCTGGACAGGTCCCGGTGGACTGCAGGGCCTGCAGCCAGTTTAGAATCACCAATCAACCTAACACGCATGTTTTTGCGCTGTTTTGCACAGAAAGACCCCAGCAGGCCGCTGGATTTGAACCCAGGATCTTCTTGCTGTGAGGTGACTGTGCTGACCACTTTAACTTTCAAACAGATTCCCTTAAATTGTCATCAAGCACTCTTTTGATGAGGTGTATAGCTTTAGCATTGTGTCTGTGGGCAGCAAAGGGTCCCCACACTATAACACCACCACGACCACCATGCTTCATGGCTGAGGTTTTCATCCTGGAAAACTGTCTTTGGTCTGCATCAGGCATCAAGCGTTTGCCTACAGATTTAACAACAAACTAGTTTTGCTCTAAAGTTCTTTTTAGAGATTTGTTTCATGGCACGTCTCCCATGGAGGCCCAATCTGTGCCAGACTTTGACGCCAACAACTGCTTGCAGATCCCTTGGTGAAGTGTGGGGGCTGAGGTTTCTGGCACAACTTCACCTTCTTCTAAAATGTTCAGAGAGAAGCGGTTAAAACTCCCATCTTGCTTTTAGACTAAGGAACAACTTCATTGTTTGACGTACATTTTGGCTGATGGCCTTGTATACATATACCTCCATCATATGTACCCACCTGTTTGAAAATTGCTAGGGTGGCCAGTCCTGAACCAGTTTAAACTGTCTTCTCCACAGCAGGGGGATATATTTCAAACAGTTTCATTTCTCAGACTCATAAACACCCCTCCATGAATGGCTACCTTACCCTGATGGAGGAGTTTGTGTGTGGCTTTTGTCGCCTGGTAGGGCCTCCCAAGCCAAATTTGTCCTGGTTGAGGGGACAGATGAAGAGCAATTCACAAGACCCAAATGAAAGGACAGAAATCAAGGTTTAGTTTACCCTCCCTTGAACAGGACTCTCATGGCTCCACCCTGGAGCCAGGCCTGGAGAGGGATTGTGGCTGGGCCATGAGGTCCTGAACAGGAAACATGGGCTTGGACTACTGTCAGGCCACCTCCTGCAGGTGCAATGTATGTCGGGTGGTGGTCAAAGGTGGAGGCCCTGGTGGTCCAATGCCCAGCTATCAAGGCTGACTGTTGGGACATGGAACCCTGGGCACCTCCCGAGTGAGGTGTTCTGGGCAGAAATTATGCCTCTCTGCTGGCCTGGGAATGCCTTAGTATTCCCCAGATAAGCTGGAGGAGGTGGCTGGGGAGACAGAGATCCTGGCTTCTCTGCTTAGGCGGCTGCTCCTGCAACCTGGCCCCAAATAAGGGGAAGAAATAGATGGATGGAGGCTCAAACATCCACAGCCCTTTCTGAAGGCCTTAGTGAGCTAACACTTCCATAGTAAAAAGAAAAACAGACACTAAACATCCAGTTTGAATAAGATGGGTTCCACGTGTTAATGTCAGTACCCCATGAATAGTTTCACCCAAAAGCAGTTAGTGAGGCTGCTGAGTATGCTAACTAACAGGACAAAAAAATCTACTTTTTAAAGTAATGCATTAAATTCCCTGAAGATGTTTACTCCTTTTGTTGGTGCACATACAAAAATGAGATAATTTTAGTTAAATCAGGCATGTGGTAAATTGAGATGGCAGCAGTGGCAGTGAAAAGCGTTTATAATCGGCCCCAGCGTGCCTCTCTCACATGATAAAAATTCACGGGACAAGTCACATGCAATGAAAGTGGTCATTAATTTTGGATCCTGCTGCTGCTGCACGTTCACTGAAGCCAAAGATTAAACGGAGCTGAGAATTTTATTATTGGAGGCTGATCAGACTGATCCCACAAAGATCCTGATTAGTTTAAGAAAACCATGAGTGAGTGTGGGAGCATGGACGTAAAATCTTAATGACTTTATAGTGATTAAAATCCACAGTTTCAAATGTAAGAGATACACTCTGGGTCACAAATCTTCAGCAGTTTATTTGTAAAAAAAGTATTTTAGTAAATCACAGTTATGCTAGAATAATGTCCAAATTATGACTTATTTATAATGTGAAATGTTATCAATTGTATCATCTCTCACATTTATATATAAAAACTAGCTATATGTGCTGTTATAGTGGTGAACGTTCATATTAAACATGAGTTTCTAATAAATAGGTCATGTGTGCACAACTAATCTAAATGCTTCATTTGAAACCGTTATTTCTTAGCTCTGTATGTCAAAGAGGCAATCTCAGGGATCTAGTAGCTCCACCCACCTGCTGTTCCAACCTTGTGTTTATGTGGGAGAGCCAGTCAGAAGAAAGCTGGCTTTAAGGGAGAGGAGCTTGTGTCAAACAGAGGCCCAATATTTAATGTAATGGATCTACGTTGTCTCTGTGCTTTTAGAGGCTTTGATGTGGCTGTTCTGAGTTCCTGCCTCAGTCTGTGAGAGCATGCTGAGCTTTGCTGGGTTTCGACTGTATTACCTGTATCCAGCTGAGGATGACAGCGAGTAGAAGGAGCAGAGAGAAAGGTGCGTCAATGAGTCATTTCTTTAGGCACAGCTGTGTTTGTGTTTTGACACCTTTAGACTTTGTAAAGGATGGTGACAGTGCAGTGATGTCGTCCAGCACTCAGGGAGATCCAGATGTGTGATGTCTGAAGTTGAGCATTTCCACTGGTGAACTAAGAAGCAAGATTTGGTCATGACCAGGTAACTTCCGAGTTTAGCTCCGGGTTTTAATTATTACCAAGACGAAGACTTCTTACTGCGGTACATCCCCATGGTAACTTATGCTGCAGACTTCACCTCTCTGGAAAGTACCATCATTCGTGGGAAATGCCTCAGACCTCTGTCGACCGTGCGACAAATTTACAGGTAAACAGTGTTTAAGTTCTTGTTTATATATTACATTACTCTCAAGTCATTAAACTGCACCAGGACTGCAGTCAAAGAAATAAAAAACTAAAACTTTAATGGAATAACTATAACCCATCATGTTCTTCTGGTGATACAGATGAGTCTTGTCAACTTGCATGATGTGCTTTTTTTTTTTGGCTTACCTTCCTTCCTAGCTTCAAATAGGTTTGACTTCAGTTTTACTGACCAAAGGACTTAAAATGCAAACACACACAGCTGACTGCGTTTCTTTCAGCCTGGATTATGTCAGCAACTAAAGATTTTTCCTAATACTGGAGTTTCCTTTCTTTTAAAAACAAGTCACTCTGCTACCAGTATGTTTGCGATTGGTCAGATGTTTCTAGCGTCATCCCCTTCACGTGAATATGCCAATAAAGAGACTGATAAACAAATGTGATCACTTTGCCCGATTTTAAGGGAAAGTGAAGCCAGCTAAATGGAAATCCCAGATATGATATCCCTATGTGAATTTGCGTCATCAGGTCCAAACATAAGCGAAGTGGTTTATCTAACCAATCACAAGGTCGTTTATCCTTTTCGACTCGAATTGGGACCAGTTTACAAAATAATCATCACATTGTGTTGATTACGACTCAAAACTAGCAACTGAGATAATAAACTAAGCAGGAACCCATTTACTGAGCTCAAACAAATGTACTTACTTTTGCACCCTCTGCTGGCCAAGAGTAAGAGGGGGGGTTTAACACATCTAGACTGGTTTAACCTTTCATTTACGACCACCTTTTATATACAGTTTATGTTAAAGACATCCACTACAAGCCCACCAGAGCCCGTTTCCCAAATATTCTTTAAGACAAATAAAGATTTAAAAATCAAAAAATAATATCAATGTTTCCATTTAATAAAATATATTTGCAAGCAAAATAAACTGACATTTCTGTTTTATCACTCTGTTGTTTCTTAGCCAATTTTAATACACAATTATTCAAGCAAACTTTTTGCCATGAGTGCGGCACTAACATGTTAATTACTCAGCCAAACCAGACTTTTAAAAAAAAGTTATTGCAGCTGGAGAAACCTAAAATCTCGTGTCTACTAGTCTCGTTTATTGGTTGTGCAGTCGTACATCTGTTCTCATCTGCCACACAGTTATTAAAAGGTCATTCAAGCTGCTACGTAGCTTTGCATCGCCAATGGTACAAAAGGGAAACATCAACTCAAAGTGGAATGGCTACACGAGAGAGCAAAAACAACCATCTTTTCATCAACTCATCAATGTTTAGTACATACACATCATCTACAGGTGTAACAGTAGCAAGAAAGGAGCATGAGAGAAGCAGTCTATTAAGCTTTAAAAACTAAAATATGCTTAAAAAGGGATTTACTAACCACAGAGAAGGAAAAAGAAATATAATTCAAAAATACTTTTTTTTTTTTTTTTAAATCTTGAAGTGGCTGTGACTAGCAGCAGTATCAAAATTCCCCTTAATTTAAAACTTATTTCCGCAGTCAACTGTTTCAAAGACTGAGCTCTGGGCTTAATTTACATGTTTTTGGCATCACGCTGCTCTTAAGTGAAACCCCAGAAGACAATTTTCCTTTTCAGTTTTACTAGACAGCACTTTCCTATTTACCAACGCTTCACTGATAAATACGATCTGGATTTTAACACCGTGTGCACTATGTACAAAACAAAAACTAAACTTAAAGAACGATTAAGACCCCTTTGCAGATTTTGAGATCTCTTGAGCAGAAATGTATCCAGAATAGATTAGGTAATCTTGAAATGAACTGATTTGTGATTTTTGACATAAAGGAGGAGAAAACCCCCCAAAAAACAAACAAACAAAAAGGGTAAGATACTCCCGTGAACTACAGCCACTCCAAAATTAACTGCCATGAGTTTTTGGTTGGTAAATCCTTATTTTAAAAAAACAAAACAACAAAACTCTCTTTTCACTCATCCGAGTCATATATCGTATCGATACATGATTTAAAAAGCAAATCTTAAATTACAATAGTGATGTTTTTGTCTGTGCAGGACGTTTGTTATCCTAAATGCCAAGAATTAAATTGAAGATTTAATAAAAGGGATGGGTTTTGTTTTTTTTTCCTTTTTAAAAACAGGGTTGATCCTCACACCCATCACCGGTCCATCATGCTGAGGATCATCTCAGGAGTCAGGTCCCCGTTCGGAGGGGCTTCAGACAGCTGCCCCGCCTGCGCTGCACCCTCTCCCTGTGACAGCTCGTCCATCTGGATGGTCGACTTCCCTCCACCAACCACTACCTCCTGTGCGGTCTCATTGCCATCATCGTCTTGTTCGGCGCCGACCTCCTTCTTCACAATGATGTCGTCGACCTCTCCAGTGGCCTCGTCCTCCACACGGATGATAGCAGCCGCTGTTTAGGACAGTTTCAGGTCAGACTAAAGACACGGCTTTTCAAATTGGTCATTTGTTTAAAGGGTACTTTGTTATATGTGAAAAATGCAACACTACAGACGAGTTAAATGACATCAAAAACTGTCACCAATTATATGCTTACTGTCTGGTTTGCTCTTTGGGGGGCGCCCACGCTTCCTCTTGACTGGTGGCTCCACTGGGGCTGGGATAGGGACAACAGGCGGGGCCTGCTCCACCTCGATCTCAGTCAGCATATCGTCTTCCTCCTCTTCCTCATCAAGATCGCCCTCTACATTTAAAAAAAAAAAAAAAGGAGGGGACAATAACTTGTTAGACTTGATCACATTTTCTTGCACAGCCTTAAAAATCAAGATCTGCAACATGTTAATGTAGCAACAAAACTTCTTTGACAGGCTCCCAAATATTTACTTAAGACACTTTCATTATTTGCATATCAGCTTCTCAGGCGTTTGTGTATGAGACCTGTGTCGTCGTCATCATCATCCCTCCTGGACTGCATCTTCCTCTTCCTGCCACGCCGTCCCTTTTTGGGTGGTGGAGTTCCGTTTTCTTCCAAAGTAGCGTCGCCTGTACAGTTATCAGCATGACGCAACATCGTGTTCTGTGAAGCAAACACAGAACCATCACACCTCTGTGACATACACACACAAACAACCCTCCCATGTGTGCACTGTGATCTCAGGGGTCAGTCATACCCTGCGAGTGAATGTCTTGCTACATTTGTTGCAGACGAAGGCAGTCGGGATGAAGTTGGGATCGTGGTAACGCTTGAAGTGCATGTCCAGGAGCTGCTTCTGCCGGAAGGTTTTGTCACACTGGCTGCAGGCAAATGGCTTCTCACCCGTGTGTGTGCGCTTATGCATTATCATGTGGCGTTCCTGTCGGGTAACAGAACACAAGACGTTTAACGTTTGTTTAGCAGTAAAATAAACAGCAGGAGGATAACATATTCCAGCCAAACACGGACCTGTCTGCAGCAGTAGTCACACTGGTCACATTTGAAACGCTTCTCATTCTTGTGAGTCTTCTGGTGCTGAATGAGAGCATAGCGCTCATGAAACACAGCATCGCAGTAACGACATTTCTTCCCCGTCTCAATAAATGAATGCTGTTTTCTCAAGTGAACACCTAAGATGAAGACAAAGGCATAAAATTCCAGTCAGATAAATGTCACATTGCCTTGTTATAGAGATAAAGACCCCCTGAAATATTCTGTTTCTCCACACAGGGCAATCCACTGACCGAGAGCAGCTTGTTTAAGTTCCTTTAACTGTTCTGCATGCAGTTTGAAGTAGAAATCGTCTCAAATCACTCACCAAGATCACTTTTACGTGCAATGACGGTATCACAGTGTGGGCAGTGAAACTTTGCCACGTTCTCCGTGTGTTTCTGCAGGATGTGCATCTTCATGGTGCCGCTTTGTGTGAAACGAGCATGGCAGATGTAGCACTCGTATGGCTTCTCACCTACAACAGAAGAAGGCAAGTCAGCTACTCTCCTAAAAAACTGGAGCTAAAACACACTTTGACTGAAAATCTAAGAGGATCTTACCAGAGTGTGTCCTCATGTGTCTCTTCAGCTTATAAGTGTCTCTGCTGGCATAGCTGCACAGACTGCACTGGAAGGGTCGCTCCCCTGTATGAGAGCGGATGTGCCTTTTCAACTTGCTCACCTGGGAAAAGAGACACACATTAGCCTTTATCCAATGGTATAGAGAGCAGGTTGATGCCCAATTAAATAACTAATATAAACTCACCTCGACACTGGAATAGTCGCACATGGAGCACTTAAAAGGCTTCTCGTGTGTGTGCTTGTAACGACGATGACGCACTAACTCACCGCTGGTCACAAACGCCATGTCGCAATCTGTGCATTTATGTGGCCGAGTGCCTTTAAACAAAGAAGAAAATCAGAACTGTATATTAACTGCTGGTGTAGCTGAAATCTGAAATGCAACACTGGATAAAAAGGAGATAAATGCCCACTAAATTTTGCAGTAATAATAAGTAAACACTCTGAAAGTTTACTTCCTTGCTCACCAAGTCAATCCAGCAAATTGTTTCTGTAATTTCTCCAAATACCTGTGTGTGTGTTGAGGTGGTTTCTCAGCAGTGTGACTGTTCTGAACGCTCTCCCGCACAAGTGACATTTATGCGGCCTCTCATCTGTGTGGCTCTTCATGTGTCGGTCCAGGTTAGAGCGCCGTGGGCAGGTGTAGCTGCACAGCTCACACTGGAAAGTCTTCTTAACACCTGGACACCAAGAGATGTTCAATTTAGCAGTGGGAGAAAAAAAAAAAAAAATCTTTTGCAAGTTTTCATGTAACTTAAACAAAGTCTAACCTTTTTTCTTGATCTTTGTGGGCTTCGGGGGCTTCATGTTACCCACAACTTTCTCAGCATTAACCTCTGACAGCAGCCCCTCCTGCTGCTCTTCCTCAAAGTCGTACACAGAAACATCCATGTCACGATCGCCTTCTGCATAGCGCAGGCGACTCTTCTTTGCCTTCTTCCCTTTACGGATAGCGGTAATGGGCTGGTAGTCAGGGTCCTTTGTCCACTCTGGGTCATCTTGTGGGGGCACAGAGGTCTCCACCTCTGCATCCTCCTCTTCCTCCTCCACCCTTGTCCCTTGGAGCTCCTCGTGGGCTGCCTGGAGCTCCTCCTGCTCTACAGTCTCCACTTCACCATTTGCACCCACTTTAACCACCTAGTGTAGGAATATGACAAATGAACCCTACTAGAACAAGGACTTCACTGAAAATCAAAGACAATCAAAAGCACCGGGTAGCCTCAAGTCATTTCTCACCTGGAAGCCCTCAGGTAAAGGAAGAGTGTGACAAATAACCGGCTCTGCATCCTTGTTAGCCGCTGAAGTCTCAACGTAAGTAGCCTGGAGCCCGTCTACAGTTGTAGTTGTGACAGGTACCTGCACGAGCTGAAGCTGACCCAGACCTAATGCTGCACCTGCTTGCTCCTCCATGTTCACCACCTGTGAAGAGAAACTGGACTTTACCATTTGATGGCAAAAATAAGAGACCTGACATAGATTATCTGGCAAAAAAGTTTAAACGGTGCTCTTTACAAACCTGGAGTGTGATGATCTGGCCCTCGTCTCCACCTGAAACCGTCATTGTCCCGCCTCCCTCCAACACCTCTGTCTTCATTTGTAGCAGAGTTGGATCTAGAGCATCCATCACCATCATCTCCATGTTACCAGTGACTTCACCCTGTGTCAAGGCCTCCCCACCCTCTGGCAGGACCTTTCCATCCGTTGCCTGAGCGGACTCCATGGAAACAACCTCAGCCTCCATGGCAATGGGCCAACAAATGCGCTAAACTGAAAGAACGTGAAAATCTTTAGCGAAAGGAAAGACTTATGTGATGGAGAATTGTTTGTACCCAAAAAGTGTTTGTTTTTTGATAGTTGATTTTTTCCTCCTTAACTGAAACAACCGGATGGCTTTCAGTAAATCCAGGCATGTGTAGACCAGATGATGAAAGCACCTAGATTAACTGAACAAATATTCCCCGTGTTTGGTTTTCCTTTTCCCGAATTTGCAGTATGACAAAAAAGTGCTGCCAGCAGAATACAAAAGTTTTCAATTTCCAGGAAATCAATTAGTTATCAATTACACCCATTTTAACTGGCAACTTTAGAACAAAAACAACAACGGTTTTGTGTGTAAAACGGTCCATAGTTTGTTTGTTTTTTGTTTTGGCTTATACACAAAACTTTTCCCTTGTCCTTTACTTGGAGTTGATGTCAGATGAGCAGCATGTTTTTTTGTTTTTTTTAAAAGCCACCAAATACAACAAAAACACCTCCACTAGGGGTGAGTGTTGCCTCATTTTCACCAAGGCCACCAACTAGTAATAGATTTAATGCCTCAACCCAACGTGTTCTTTGTTTTCATTTATTTTGTGCTCTCTCCTCTGAACATACGTACCAAACACTGCTCAATGCATTTTGTACAAGTTTTTCATTTACTGCTAGCTGCAGTTGTGTGTGATGACAAGAAAACTGTTTTTTAGATAAAGGGTTCCACATAAAGTACCTGTTCAGATAGTTTAAATGTGGAGAAAAGCTCTCCTCTTCAACTTATCAGATAGGTTGTTTTACACAAGGACAGAACAATTAAGAGGCTACAATGAAAGCTGTCTGTATTCAGATTAACTTTAAGTTCGCCACAGTTTTAAATGTGCAAGCTGTAAACGGTACACTAGATTTATTTTACAGTTTTAGATCATCCCTAATAATTAACAGTATAAAACATAAATATATTAATAAATTATGCTATAGTTTTACAGGTTAAACTCCCGGGATTTAGATTTTCTTTTTGTGAGTCAGTAAAAGTATACAAGGGACTAATAAAAGTCTCATCTCCTGGACTTGGGCCCAGTAGAGAGCACAGCAGATGTTAAGACTCACCAGAGTACTAAAAACTATCATATTTAGTGTCTTTACACTAAGCACGTACAGCCATTACGCAATGACACCTCGCACAAGCCAGAGTTCGAGGAGTCTGGGTCATGTAAACTAGCACCTGAGCCAGAGTGAAACTCTGGTAGACGATGCAGTAACCGTAACAGTTTTTAATAACTGCGATGCAAATGTTTAAAAGACTCTTCATTCCTGCCTTCCAGTGGTTGTCTTCTTTGGCTGAACGCTGATGGGTTTTGACTGTGAGCCAGTAACAGAAATCACATTTAGTCCGATGCTTCAGGAAGCATTTGTTCGCCTGTGGGTTTTTTGTTTTAAATCTAAAAACCCGTTCTCTTCCATTCTGTTGTTATCAATTCACGGGACATTGTCTAAAAGATGATGCATAGTTTAATAAGGGAAAGAAAACTACTTAAACACTGTCTCGTGTTAGTTGGTTAACTCGGGAGGCGCGAGTACGTCTGAAAACAGGAAACAAAGGGCACGATAAGATGGACGTCAGGCCTGAACAAACTTAAAACAGAAACATCGATAAATACAGCCATCCCTGTGCACATACATCGAAATATCGTTCAAGACCAACAAAATGCTCAACTGAGACAGGGAGTTACATTTTATAGACGGATTTAGTGCATTTTGGATAACGATAGAGGGAGACAAACACCCCCCGCCAGCCGCCTGGCCGGTAAGCCCTACCGTGACACCTAGAGGCCGGTGACGGCTCCTACAAAAACGTTTCCGCGTTTGGAGGCAAAGTAAAAGCTCTACTTACTCCTGGTTTCTTCCTTTCCTCGTTATGTTCGCTTGGAAGCTCAGCGCCTGCAGTAGCTCCTTTCAGTCCAGCAGCGGACGGCCGTACGTGCTCCGCGCCGGGCTAATAATTTTCTCCCGCTTTGGAAGAGTGGGCCTAACATACAAAATGGCGGCCCATAACAGCCACTGCGCCTGCGCAACCATGGTGCCCGGGGAGCAAAGAGGAGGGATCGGGATGTTGCTGTGGGTGATGGGCGCCAGATTTGAATTCAGCCGTGGGCGTGGCAACCACGGAGACGGTTATTAAAAGGGAGAGGTTATTGATTAGTTTTCTGATCTGCTATCAGTTTTTTTTTACCATCGGGAGTGACCTTTAAACATTCAACAGCATCGAGTCAAGATTAGGAATAACCTTTGCTGGATTAAAGCAGTTCATCCAGACAGCCACTGGAGGACGGCATGAATGTGTCAAGTGGGGGTTTACAACCCACCCACACACACAAATGAAATCGTGAGTGATAATTTGCTTCAAAGTGTATGTAAGATGAAAAGATTTTAGCATATTTAAACTGTTGCCATGGGAAAGTGAGCTCCTGGACCCTAGCTTTTACAGCTTTTCAATTATAGCCCACCATTAATTATTTGTCTCCAAAAGTTGATTCTGTTCATCTGGACGTAGCGTTTTCAGTGGGAGAAACGTTTCGTCACTCATCAAAGTGACTTCTTCAGTCTCAGCTGACTGCAGGTTTCCCCAGTCTTATAAACAGTACATTTGCATAATGACTGAAACCAGCCCACTGAGGGAACAATGGGCTGGGAGGTCAGTTCCTTCATCATAATTATGCAAATTCTGAGGAAGTCACTTGAGTGACGAAACGTTTCTCCCACTGAAAACGCTACGTCCAGATGAACAGAATCAACTTTTGGAGATTTTACTTACCTGGATGCTTGAGCATGCATCAAGACATTAATTATTTGGTTCAAAGGTTTTTTAGTTAACTAACACCAAACTAGAAACAATAACTAGGTACAAAACATTTAAGTCATATGAAATAAAATAAAAAGCAGCTAAAATTAAAATATAACGGGAAATCTTTTATTTTAGCCATTGTTTACTAAGACTTGGGAACTGGACCTGGAACTTAACACAAAATTAAGAACAAAGATTAAACAGACAGAATTTAAGAAAAAATAACACCAAATAAACAAACAAAAACAAAACCCTGAAACATCAGGACTCATTGGGTTCAGTCTTTCTATGAAGTACTGTGTTCCTGTTTCAAATCTGATGAGGAGCTATTGGTGCATCAGATACTCTAAAAGTGGAAGAATAATGGAAAAAAAAATTAAAATTTCTGAAGCAAGGTGAATTTTCTGCATTCAAAAATACAAGGAAAAAAAAGGAATTCTCCATCTACAAACCCATTGCCAAAAAAAGTTGAGATAGTGTGTAAAATGTAAACAAAAACATAATTTAATGATTTGCAAATCTCATAAACTCATATTTTATCCACAATAGAACACAGAAAAAAATGTAAATGTTTAAACTGAAAAAACAGCTGGACGAAGATTTTGCAACTAATTAGGTTAATTAGACCCATGATTGGGTATAAAAAGAGCATCTTAGAAATACACACTTTCTTAGAAGTAAAGATGGGCAGATGTTCCCCAGTCTAGAATAAACTGTATCCAAACTGTGGAACAATTTCTGAATATTGTTCCTCAATGTAAAATTGCGAAGACTGAATATGTTATCATCTACAGTACATATTATTGTCACAAGATTCAGAGAATTTGGAGAAATCTCTTGTGTGCTAGGGACAAAGCTGATCAGTAATCAGTACTGGATTCCCATGATTTTGGGGCTCTCAGGTAGCACTGTTTTAAAAGAAGGAATGATTCTGTCATGGAAATCACTGCATGGGCTTCCAGAAATCATTGCATGTGAACATAATTCACTGTGTCCTCCACAAATTCAGGTTAAAGTTCTATCACACAAAGAAGAAGCCATATGTGAACATAAACCAGAAACACTGCTAAAGCTCATTTCAAATGGACTGATGTAAAGTGGAAAAGTGTTTGGTGGTCAGACAAATCAAAATTTGAAGTTCTCTTTGGAAAACATGGATGCTCCATTCTCTGGGCGAAAGCATGCATCTCTGATCGTATGGTGCATTAGTGTCTATGACACTGACAGCTTTCACATCTAAAATGACACCGTCAGTGCTGAAAAGTATATACAGGTTTTTAAGCAACACATGCTCCCATCCAGAGGATGTCTTTTTTAGGGTAGGCCATGCATATTTCAGCAAAACAATGTTAAATTGCATACTGCAGCATTTACAGCAGCATGGTCTCATAATAAGAGTTCAGGTGCTGAGCTGACCTGCTCGCAGTCCAAACTTTTCACCATCTGACAACATTTGGAGCATCATGAAGGCAAAAATATGACAAAGACAGCTCAGAACTGTTGAGCAGCTAGAATCCTATAACAGACAAGAGATGGCAAACGTCTCCCCAAAGTCCAACATCTGGTCTCTTCCGTTCCCAGATGTTTACAGACTTCTGTTAGAGGAGGAGTGTGATGGATCAAGCATAGAAGTAAAGTCAGGCACACGTTAAAGTATAAAAAAAAATAAAGAAATTAAAAAAAAAGAGAAGTTTTTGTTATTTAAACCAAAAACAAACTTGATTAAATTGTAGGGCCCATAAAAGTGATCAAAATAGCAACGCTCTACTCAAAAGTTGACAACAACCAATACTGGTAACTCAAAAAACTGACCTACCTAAACAAGACAAAGGGGAAACTTAAATAGTGGCTGATCACCCCACAGAAACACAAAAAAGGGGTAGAACACACATAAAACCTAACTGAAACTAACATAACAAATTCCAATTCCCCCCCATGATCAAGAGTTTTGGTATGAGCCAATTTGCTGCTCTCCATATAGGCTTGCTCCGCCCCTTTTCCACCTCTTAGCCCATCAACCAGGGACCGGAGCAGCTGCAAATGAGGTAACTCAGAAAACAAAGAGATTAAATCATACATAACAGTGTAAACTAAAATGTGCGCACCTATTTTAGAATACAGTATTATGTGAGTGTGTAAATTAATTCTAAACCAAAACCAGTTATTTATTATCCTGTAAATTAAATCCTATATTCAAAGAAAGAAAAATGTGAGTGTAGTGTTATGTGTAAGCCTCTACACTGATATTTGGTGGATATTACCACTGTGTGGCTGTAACTGAAGCCATCACAAGGAGGATGCGTCCTTGTCCCATTTATTTGAGACATGTTGCTGCCATCCCATTCAAAATGACCTTAGTTTTGTTCTTCTTAAAATGGTAAAAACGTTTCTGTTTAAATAATTCAGATGCTTGCTTTCTGTTTTTATTTACATTTTACAGAGACTCCCAACTTTTTTGAAAGTGGGTTTGTAAAATAAAGACATACAAAAGCACTAAGTGTGGGAAAATGGCCCATTTGACTGTGTTAATGTTTACACAGATACATAGCTCATATAAAGCAACACTGTAAAAGTTGGTCAAAGGAGAGCTATTCATTATATCTCTTTGGGACCTATTAAAGTCTTAACTGCCTTGACTACTAGGTACTGGGTTTCCTTTCATAATTTTTATTTGTATTCAAACCTTAAAAACATTCAGCTCAAAATCAATTGCTCGAAAAGCCGAAAACATACATTATTTTCCATTTCACATGAGTAATGATGCAAATGATTAACTGTCGTCAACTGTCAGCTACTTGTCTAATAATTAAGACTCAGATTTCTTTGTAATCTGTCACAGTTTGTGAAATTTTCCACGTTTTGAAGATCTGACTTTGTTGTGTTCAGCTGGCAGACAAATGCTGTGCAGTACAGTAATTACCTTTGAAATGTAATGCATTAAAAGCTTAACATTTCTTGAAATGGAAGTACAAATACCTCCGACATTATTTGTGAAAGTCAGTTACACGTGAACACTTGATCCCCTTGTTTGTCCTGAGCATTTCTGGACTGGTGAAGTTTCTCCAGACAACCTGCTGATTAGCTGAAATTGTAATCTGAGCACTGCAGGTTTTATGTGATTTTTGTCAGCATAATAAAATTCATAGAAGTTTCAAACACAGGCGAGATCTAAATAACTAAGTTACTTCTAGGTTACAGTAACCTGCTGTAGGTCTGTTCTCTCAGGGCACTAAAATAGATGATGATCATGTTACTTTATGTGGAAAACCTGACCTTTGTTCATAAATGGAAAACAAGTTGTTTGTGGGTTGTTATTTTGGAAAAGAAACATGAGCTCCATGTAAATATCAGCCCTGGTTTTGATTATCAAATATTCCAACCAGGAAACCAAATTCCCATGAAACCTGCAACTCATGTCCTTTGGAGAATATGCAGCATAATTAAGATGTATGGAAACTGCTGCTAAGGGTGTGTGCCTTATTTAAAGGTTCAAGAACAAGTCTTAATTTTTGAAACATAGGAGAGAACAGTGACATAACAGCAAGAGAAGAGCACAGTGATATAAACAGTGAAATACGTGTAAAAGAGTGTGTGTGTGTGTGTGTGAGGAACTGTTGTGGGGGTGTGCACAACTCTATTCAGCTCAAAAGCAAACATTTGTGAAGGAGAGAGGATAAAAAAAAGGGAAAGAAAGATAAGAACTACAAAAAAGCTGAATAAAACATGTGTTTTAGATATTTTAGAAGAAAGGAGAAAATAATAATTAGAATTTCTGTAATTTTAGGGTCTGTGTGTGTATACCACACACCCATATACACATATTATAACTATGATATAATAATGACAGTACACTTTTATACGCTACAGAGATAAATATGCACAGTGCATAAACACCGGGCTTTTAAGATAACTAAAACCTGTCACCACATGCAGGAAAGGTAGTGTAAAACACAGGCGTTACACTAAATGCATGCAATATGAAGTTTTTCATAGTGGATCAGTCTGTCACCTATAGCTTCTTTTCCGCATATAAAATTAATTATTAATTTGTTACGTAACCACAGTAAAACATTTTGTGCACTCAGCCTTTTCACACTGGAGTAAATCGGTGCATGCATGCATGTGCCGTTCATGGGTGAGGCTGCAGGGATGAAGCAAATGTTAGTGTGGTCACTTTATCCCTGCCTCCTTATTTTATCACCATCTTTTTTTCCCGTGGTATTCCTCTCACAGAGGGGAGGGGGGCAGAGAAAGGCTTGGTTCTGTTGTCAGATCTGTCAGTCTCGCCACCCCGGCCCCTCCCACCTCAGCAGAGGCATTACATACTGCCGCTGCTGCTCGTGCTCTTAGCAACGGTGCCTCGGCAACAGAGCCACGGCAACAGAGCTCCACGGCAACAGCGTGCCGTGTGTCTCCCCAATGGAGCTGCCATTGGGCGGACCGGCGCTCAGGCACTACACCCAGAGCAGACCGAGACCTCACCGACAGAAACTGAACTATCGTCCCAGCAGACCGCAGGTACTGTGCAGGAGGATCAGGGAGGTTTCTGTAAAAATGGAGAGTGAGGGAAAGGTGTGTGTGTGTGTGTGTTTGAGAGAGAGAGAGAGGAGGGAAAATGGAAGGGAGGGAGAGAGGAGAGATGGAATAGGGTAAAGAGGGGAGAGGCAGGGGGAAGGGAAGGATGGAGGGGGAGTGCTGTAAAAGATGCCTGGTCCCTGGCTTTAATTAGGCAGTGCCATTGTACCGGTCACCGGCTGCCTGAGGAAGCCACTGAAATCTGCGTCTGTGAGAGTGGGCGCTAGTTTTCTTGCTTTCTCTTTAAAAAAAAAAGGAAAAAAGAAGCCATTCAGTTTCTTCATGTGATCGTGTAAAATATGTGTGTGAGCTCATCCGTTTTCCACTGAGCTGATCACGCTGTCACAGAGCTATTAGGCTGCAGACATTCAGTCACTCCCTTGGAGACAAATGGCCTGGGAGACAAAATTCAAGCAATTCCCCTGACAGGATATCATGTAACGGTGACTTCGGCTAAATTTGCCTTCTGGACTCGAGCCTCCCCCGACTTTTGTTGCTACTTGTGGGCACAGATGTTAATGTGATCAGGACGATGCGGCTCCAATTTTGATATCACGTTACCTACATTGGCAAAAATGAGTTATGTTGCTTCCA
>VUQG01026681.1:0-10256 GCA_015106755.1 Etia nguti | reverse complement strand
ACCGTCGGACTCAGGATACCAAGCAATCGCTCTGGAAATCACTCTGTGCCTCACCTGCCTGCCCTCCTGCCATCACAATCCATCTGAAGACCCCGGATCTCAGGTCAGCCTTTCCACGCCATTCAGCTCCCCTGGATTCTCGCCACCCCCCTCTCAACACTCTGTGTTCCCCTACTGCAAGTAAGAATTGTTATACTTACCATTTACCACTTTAGGGCCACCTCCACTACTTCCCTAACTCCACTGTCTTCTCTCTTCAGTGTGACTGTTCCTGCTCAGCTCCACTCTGCATCTCAGGCCCCGTTCCCTTGCCCTAGTTCTACATTCTCCTAGCCACGTTTCCCAGGCCACGCCAAGCTCTACGTTTTGTTGTTTTTTGTCTTGCCACATTAAACCAAATAAACATTGTTAAACCTTCTGCTGGCTCTGTTCTGGGTTTCTGCGCCTGAGTTCAGTCCCGTACTGACCACTCTGTCCCGTGACAGCTCCACTCTTTGCTTGAACTCTACTTTCCCTCAATTGCTTTGTTTCTACCTTTTAAAAAATGTGACTTGACCTAGAGAGCTCTGCACAAGAATTCTGATGTGAATGGACTGTTGGTCCTGTGCGCAAATGGCAAATGAAAATCATGAATCTTAAAGTAACCCAAAAAAGTTGGAACACCTGCAGTAATTAGAAGCACCAGCTTTCAAGGCTTGACCAACCTCCATTGCTGCAGAGCAGCTTTAAATTGTTAACCCATTTTGTGCTCCCGAGAAAGGCTTCTTTGCATAATTCCGAAATGTACATTATTCTTCAGTTTTGAATAACCTTGCCTTTTCTTTATTTATTTTGCAATTTCAAGCTATTCATTAGACTAGAACGCTTTGAATTGCAATAAATAAGAAAAAATGAAGTGTTCTAAAACTTTTAACCGTTAGTGTATGTGAAATGTCAGATGCTGACAAAGCCAGTCTCTGTGAATGTGCAGCCAGGTCAGCCTCTGACCATCACCAGTTAGGCCTCTTAGTCTGTGAGCAGCTGGAGGACTTATTGGATCAGAGAGTCTGTAGGTAAAGGACTGGAGTGTATTGGAAGTGCACATTATGGATACAGCACTACAAAGATTCACTAAAAAACAAGTTCACCATCAACTTAAACACTTCCAGCAACACAGTGACTCTAAATGGACAGAATATGCAGCCTGAAGACACTGCTGTGTATTGCTGTGCCAGAGTCCACAGTAAAAGCTATTAAAGTTATAAAAACTTGTAATATGTAAATCATGTGTAAATCATGTTCAAATAAAATAAAATTTATTTTTATAATAAATGTCAATATAATTTTTAAACAAGTTTTTGCCAGATTTTTAAACTATTGTAATAAATGAATAAATAAATGCTGTATTATTTATTTATTTATAACCTGAATAATGTGAAATTTGTTGCACAGAAATTTGTATGAGACAGAATATGTTTCTCTTTGAGGAGTAGCCAATGCAAAATGATATTTTGTCCATTTACTGCTTCTTTTACAAACATTATGCTTTGACAACAAATTATATGCTATATACAGAAGCTCATTATTGACTCGCAGTCAAACTCTGAGTCTGAATCAGTGGTTAAAAGTCCTGGATATTCCCACAGACTGACACATAAATATATGGGAGACCCCTGCTCTAAATAGCCAGAAGATGCAGCCTGAAGACACTGCTGCGTATTACTGTGCAAGACACCACAAACAGTTATAAAGTTATAAAAATATGTATTTAAGAGAAGAGACAAATGGCTTATACAATGAACCATCCTGAGTTGATGGCTGTTTTTCTTATCCTGTCAGTTTACTGGGTTGGTAAGGACAAAGTATTTCATTTCCAAACATTATGCCTTCACCACAAATTATATACGGAATAAAGAATCTAATTATTTGTTTATCAACACTGACTCATTCTGAGGGTCAAACTCTGACTGAGTCTGAATCAGTGGTTAAAAGGCCTGGAGACTCCCACAGACTGACCTGTACACACTCAGGGTTCAGTGATGATATTGATGCTGTTTGGATCAGACAGGCTGCTGGAAAAGGACTGGAGTGGGTTGCTTGGATTAGCAATGTCTAGCTAAAATATAGTTATAGCTATAGGAAAAGGAAGAAACAATGTACAAGAACTCACATTGAACCAAGTCAGAATTTTCTTTCTGTAATTCACAGGATCAACAGCACATTTAAAGAAACAATGAAACAACTTGCCTGCTGGAGTAAAATCTATTTTTTTGTCATTTTAAGCTGATAAATGAAACAGATATTAAGTGGCACTGGTGAAAACTTAAATATCCTTATATAGCTATTTAACAGAATATTTAAATAAGATGTTTACATATGACTTAACGTTAACATAGGCTAAATTTGATTCTGCAATTCACATTTACAAATTGTTAAACATACGCATACCAGGAACTGTGAACACTAAATATTGTACTTATGTGTTTGTAAGTGTAAATGTTATCATTTGCTTTTTCTTTATGTTAAATAACAACAATCTTTGAGCTTATGTTGTGTATTAAAGTGCATGCACCAGTAAATTGTTGCAACACGACTGCCATCTGTAGTTATTAGTGACAAGATAATTAACATCACCTTTAAAATGTATCATTGCTAATCTGTAAGTAAGGAAACTTTAGCCAATCTGTAAACAAAGCAGAGCAATGATTTATAAATTGTGATGATGCTGTCAGTTGTAACAGAATTAGAGAAGCTCCCATCAGGTCACCTTCAATAATCACATGTTGTCTGTAGTGCTGCAGCTGCCATACAACACTGAATCCTGTGAGTTTTATAGTATCCAAACTCACAGTCTGGATATTACATTTTTCCAAAACAAGTGTTGTAAAACCTAAATACTTTGTTGTCTGAAAGATTTATTAATGATTAATTGTCAATTTATTATTGTCAGATGTTAGGACATTTATATAATAACAGACACACTTATGGGGGAATTCCTGACCTTGGTCAAAGTTAGCCAGAGACATGATATCAGATTATAGAATATGAACAGTCACTCCCAAATTTTCATAGGAGGTTAGACTAATTTAGTTTTATTTTCTGCGGGGTGGAGTCGATGCAAAACCCGAATGTTTTTCTTCTCTATATATCTGACTTAAGAGAAGATGACTAAGACTTAAGGACACACAGTTTAATAGTATGGACTACAGGACAGGACTGCTGCTGTTAACTATCTGCTGGGCAGGTGAAAATATTCATAGACCCTGATATTACACAACATTTATTTCTGTCAACAAACTATTTAACTGTGATTTGATGCTCTTGACAGGTGTTAATAGTCAGACTCTGACAGAATCTGAACCAGCACTTAAAAGGCCTGGAGAATCTCACAGACTGACCTGCACAGGCTCTGGATTCACATTCAGCAGCTACATTATGATGTGGGTCCGGCTGGCTCCTGGAAAGGGACTGGAGTGGATCACCTATATACACATAGGCAGTGCTCACATCTTTTACTCCCAGTCAGTACAGGGTAGATTTACTATTTCCAGAGATGACTCCAGCAGTAAAGTCTATCTACAGATGAACAGTCTGAAGACTGAGGACACAGGAGTGTATTACTGTGCCCGAGAGATACACAGTGAGAAACAGTAACAGTATAGCCATACAAAAACAACTTCCTCAGTAACAGGTTGCTAGGATCCACTATGATAGTAATAACATACTTTCATACTCATACTCTCAGTCAACAAAAGATCAGTTTACCATTTCCAGAGACAACAGCAGAAAGCAGGTGTATCTGGAGATAACAGAATGACAACTGAGGATTCATCAGTAGAGCTGAACAAAAATTCTTCAGACCCGCCATGAGAGGAGGAGCCCTCAGACCACAAATGATTACAACACCAGGACACTAAGACAAATGCTCTTTTTATCTGCTGTATGCCAATGCGCAGCGCTGGAGATGTATAAGCAATAAAAGTGTGTTTTTATTTACGCAGTACTAAAAAAAAGAACACAGATGGAGTTGAGATGGAGATTGACTATTTACCATTTTCTAATAATCTGCTCAATTGAGGACATAATAGTAATGGACTTTTGTCACTAATTAGGTGACAAAAACATATGACATCTCATTAATAAAACACTGAATGTGTGTATGAAGTATTTCAACTAAACTTCCTAAAAAGTTATGCAATGTAGAAATGGTTTTGTTTTGTTAGTTACAAAGAAATCAGTGCAATGTTCCTTAAATATGCACATTATTAAAATTAGCAGAACAGTAAGCTACATACTGTAAGAAGCTTACTGTTTAGTCAAAGTCATACATTTCAAAAATGAAAATAAGGTCATGTGTTTTTTATTTGATATTATTTTTCACAGGTAAAGATATTTATCCACATAAAAGTCAATAAAAAAATGCTATAATTCTTTTGTCACTCCCTCCTAATGTAATCCTGATACAAATCTTCATGCTATGCAGTTTGCATCTTCTCCCTCTACTTGCTGCATTTCCACTGTTTCCATCCACCATTAGATAAAGTTTAAACAAAGGGATAAAAGACAGTATGGACATGCGTCCTGGGGGAAAATGAATACATATTGTTTCTGCTTTGTTAAGGTTAACCTGAATAATTTGAAATGCAATGAGTTATGTAGAAAAGTGAATGGGAGGGTGTGTTTGTCTTTATATAGTAGTAGGAGGAGGTGACGCAAATAATGATATGTACAATGTTTAAATATGTATGATGTAGAATATAAGCCTGGGACTACATGATTAGCCACCCATGTGCACAGACCAGAGACAAATCGCTTTTACAAAGAATCATCCTGAATCTATGGTTGTCATTCTCATTCTTTCAGTTTACTGGGCTGGTAAAGATGGTGCAGTTCTTTTACAGACATCACTATTCACAGAGAAATGTTTGAAATACAGACGCTAATTATTACTGTTTGTCTGTAGGTACTGAGGGTCAAAGACTGACTGAGTCTGAATCAGTGGTTAAAAGGCCTGGAGACTCCCACAGACTGACCTGTACATACTCAAGGTTCAGCAGTGATATTCGTGCCGCTTGGCTCAGACAGGCTACTGGAAAAGGACCGAAGAGGATTGCTTGGATCCACTCTGATAGTGGTGAAGTCCACTACTCTCAGTCATTCAGAGGTCTGTTTACCATCTCCAGAGACAAAAGCAGAAAGCAAGTGTACCTGCAGATGAGCAGGTTGACAACTGAGGATTCAGCTGTTTATAATTGTGCTAAAGAGGACAATAGCACAGTAACACATACCATCAGTGGGGCTGAACAAAAACATACTAACTTGTCTTTAATGCCTTGACTTGGTTTTAATTTGTCAAACCGAGGCACAGATTGAGAATCCATTTCAGAGCAAAAATCAGGATATTGATATTTGGTATGTCCATGGTGCACACCGGTAAGTGAGTCTCTAACACTTCTGTTGCCCTTGAAGTGGCCAATGACTGAAGATTTGAATGCTAGCAGAGCTCAATCAGCACTCCTCCCTTACCAATGAAGCAACAAATCAGAGATAAGACTTTCCTCTATGATCTGGTCTTTGATGGAGCAGAGCACTTCATTTTTGGGTTACAGAGGTTTATATTTAAAATTCACAGTCACATAACTTAATGCAACATCTCAAAACTATACGCAAGAATATAACAAAACTCTTACCGGGAAAGCTTTTCTGAAGCACTGGTAATCTGCATTTGTATGTGTGAACATGAAATATTCAGTTGGCGTAAATCTACAAGTTTGTGCAGCAGCTGTATTTGCAGGTGAACCGAATGAGGATTCGGTTATTTATTGTGCTTGAGGACCACATTGATACAAGATGAAGAAACTCTGTACAAAAACTCAACACATCAAGTTAAAATGAGAAATTCTCATTTACAGAGGATATGAATAGGAAATCATCATGTATGGTAGTCCAGTAAAAACATTTACCCAAGCCATACAAACTTAACCATTACTTTAATAATATATACTTTATTGATCCCCGTGGGGAAATTCCTCTCTGCATTTAACCCATTCACTCAGTGAAGCAGTGGGCAGCCACCAGTGCAGCGCCCGGGGAGCAGTGTGTGGGGGCGGTACCTTGCTCAGGGGTACCTCAGGGTAGTCGTTCAGTGGATTCGAACTCCTGACCTTCTGATCACGGGGCCAACACTTTACCTACTGAGCTATCCCTACTTTACCACCCAAACCAATAAAAATTGGCCGTATAAAGTTTTTAAGTGCATTAAATCTCATGAACACTATAAAAACACCTGAATAATCAGCTGAATTGCAGAGAAAAAGGTAATATCTTTTTCCACAGTATTGACCTCATTCAGCTAGAATCAGTAGTTGTACAGCCTGGACAGGCTTTAATGTCACCTGTCAAGTTCCTGGTTATTCTTAGACTGATCAGAAAGAGTAAAGGAAAATTAATGAACTAGATTTTGGTTCATTATGGAGGATGAGACTTTCACAAGGCTTTGAAGAAAAAGTTTAGCTACCATACATATACTTCAAATAGTACAATGACATTCACAGTGGTGAATTTGCAGCCTGAAGACAGTGCTGTTTACTACTGTGTATGTGGCCCCTCAGTGTTACCAATCATCAATAAACCTACACAAATATGCAGTACACATGAGACTAAGCCACCAACAATTAAAAAAAAAAAAAAAACAGGGGCTAATGCATAACGGTGTTGACATATTTTAGTTGTTAGATGTCTTAAAAGCTTTTTTTTGTATGTTTTTGTCTCATTTCACCTTCCTGTCTTCAATGTGTTTCAACAGTTTTAAGCTAATTGTTAATAATATATATATACTTACTTTACTGATCCCCGTGGGGAAATTCCTCTCTGCATTTAACCCATTCACTCACTCTGTCTTTTTTGTTTTTGCATTCTCTCAGGGTATTACTGATAAAATTTGTGTTTATATGTTATTACTTTTTAATCATTAATATTCAAGTTAAATAAACACAGTATAAACATAATATGAGGAATCAGTTTTTATTTTTCTTGCACACTGTACATAATCTTTTTCTCTCTCTCATGGGAGGAGTCAATGTAAAACTTGAGGTCTTGAGTGAACTTATCTGACTGCTGGGAACAGAGGACTCACAGTTTAACATGATGGACTGCAGGACAGGACTGCTGCTTCTAGCTGTCTTCTGGGCAGGTGATAAGTCCAAAAGATCTTTTATTAATATAGTTTATCTTTAGCCTTTTTCAGCATTTCTAATATGTTTCACAAAATTGTTTCTTGTTTTCCTTGACAGGTGTTGATGGTCAGACTCTGACAGAATCTGAACCAGCAGTTAAAAGACCTGGAGATTCCCACAGACTGATATGTACAGCCTCTGGATTCTCATTCGGCAGCTTCGAAATGAACTGGGTCAGACAGGCTCCTGGAAAAGGACTGGAGTGGGTTGCTTATATCAATAGTGGTGGTGGTAGCAAATCCTACTCTCAGTCAGTACAAGGCCGGTTTACCATCTCCAGAGACAACAGCAGACAGCAGCTGTATCTACAGATGAACAGTCTGAGGACTGAGGATTCTGCTGTTTATTACTGTGTTCGAGAAGCACAGTGACACCAAAGGGAGAAATGCTGTACAAAAACCCACCACGTCAAACTAAGTCAAAATTTGCTTTTCGGTGACTGAAATGAAATTTAACTTATGAACAAACTCAAAGATAAAATCAATTTGCATTATTGGTGTTTAATAAATATTTGCATTTGTTTTTGTGAACATTATCACCATTCTTGTTTGAAATGTGTTTTTAAGGAAACTGTATATTTCTTTTTATGGTTGCAGAAGATTTTGTCTTTGCTAATAATACTCTATGTCCCAGGAAAATCCATATTTCAGTTCCATTTAATTCAGTTCAGTTTATTTATATAGCACTAAATCATAAGAACAGGTACCTCAAGGCACTTTATATTGTAAGGTAAAGAATCTACAAAAAAGGAAGACACGACGGAGGCACACTATGAAAGAGAGCCAGAGATTAATAATAACTAATTAATAAATGCAGAGTGGTGTTTAAACACATAGAGTGTAAAGAGGTAATTGAAGAAGAAACACTCAGTGCATCATGGGAAGCCAGTTGCATCCAGCCTTAACTATAAACTTTGTCAAAAGTAAAGTTTTAAGCATAACTTTAAAAGCAGAGATAGTGTCTGTCTTCCGAAACCAAGTTCAAAGTTGGCTCCACAGAAGAGGGGCCTGCAAGGCGAATGCTGTGCCTCCTATTCTACCTTTAAATAAACTATGAACCAAAAATAAACCAGCGGTCTGAGCATGAAGTGCTCTGTTAGGGAGATATGGAACAATATGATCTTTAAAATAATATGGGGCCTGATTATTCAAGACCTTGTATGTGAGGAGAAGGTTTTTTAATTCAATTCTGGATTTAACAGGAAGCCAATGAAGGGAAGCCAGTAAAGGAGAAATATGCTCTCTCTTTCTAGTCCCTGTCAGTACTCTTGCTGCAGCATTTTGGATCAAGTGAAGGCTTTTCAGGGAGTTTTTAGGACATCCTGATAATAATAAATCACAATATTCCAGTTTGGAAGTAATAAAAGCATGAACTTATTTTTTCAGCATGCCTCTGACAGAGAGGATATTAATAATGTTAGAGATATTCGCAAATGGAAGAAAGCAGTCCTAAATATTTGTTTCATATCTGCATTGAAGGACATATCCTGGTCAAAACAGAAATGAGCACCCTTTTCTGACACAAATCTTCAGTCTGTGCAGTGGAGTGCTGAGTGGTCCTGTACATTGTGTGGAGTGGAAGGGGGCACATCTTCAGTCTCAGGGTGATGAACATCATCATATTTCTGCTGGTGCTCTTTCTTAATTCTCAAAAAAAAGAGACAATTTTTGGCAAAAAAGCCCATCTTCCCTATCTTCTAGGTCATAGATCGACCATTTGCTCACAAGATTAAATTGTACAAGTAAAAATTAAAAGAGGTGCTTGAATTGTTGAAACATATTAGTAGATTTTAAAATTAGAGTACAGTTAGCAAATTATGTGTTTTCTTTTTTTCACCAGCCTGTTAAATGTTTTTTTTTCCCTTGTCTTAAAAGATGTTGATCAGGTCAGACTTTACCACAATCTGAACCAGTGGTTAAAAGGCCTGGAGAATCCCACATACTGACATGTACAGCCTCTGGATTCACATTCAGCAGCTACTATGTGGGCTGGGTCAGACAAGCTCCTGGAAAAGGGCTGGAGTGGGTTGCCACTATTGATAGTGGCAGTGGTAGCAGTAAATTCTACTCTCAGTCAGTGGCATGTCTAGAAAATTTTTGTTGGGGGGGCCAGGTAGGGGCACAGATTTGGAGAAGGGTGGCAGATGTAATTGGCAGATAATGTTAAAAAAAATTCTACCAACCGTTAACCATAATTCAATAACCCTATAAATAGGGCTGCACAATTAAACGTTAGAAAATCGCGATCTCAATTCATACTTATGTGCGATCTCACTTCCAAATGACAACGATTTAAAAAAAAAAATAATAATAATAAAGATGACGATTGTACCGGATTATACCGGACATAATCTGCATGAAAACAAGCGCTCACTCTTCCTGCTCAACAAATGACAAGGGCGGAGCCTTATAACATGTGATACAGAAGCCAGCTGGCAGGGAAAAAACAACGGAGAGCACGTGAGAGAAACTGCCTGAGGGGAGAAAACACAATGAGCGCAGAGGAAAAGCTCGCTGATGGTTGTGAGAATGACAACCCCACTGTAACATTAATTCACAAGTTCCCCTTCTGAAAGGGTGTTCAGCACAGGGGGGAACACTGTAACGTGTCTCCGTTCCTCACTGAAGCCTCAAAATGTTGACCGACTTGTGTTCTTGGCAAAAAACCTTTTAAGCAGCTGGCTGCATAAAAAAAGGACTGTTCTCTGTTGTGGTCCTGCCATGGTCAACTATCATATTGTCATGTCAAGCGTTATATTTTGTTAATAATTGTGGTTTACATTTTAAGAAACATACCTATTACCTACCTCTCTCATCACCTTACACACGGAAAGAATACTGTTCAAAATGTTATTGTTAAAAGTATTTTAAGGTTTTGTACGTAAGAGTAGACAAGTGAGACATTTATTGTTTTTATGTTCAGTCTCAACTGTTACGAAGTTGATGTGCAGTTAATAAGTGCAATAAATATTTATATTGGAAAAGAAAATCGTGAGAGAATCGTGATCTCAATTCTAAGCAAAAAAATCGTGATTCTCATTTT